>JAIUJO010002887.1:130000-131186 GCA_023846275.1 Vanilla planifolia | reverse complement strand
CTCCTCCCTTCTTCTTCTTCTTCTTCTTCTCCTCCTCCTACTTCTTGTTCTTCTTCTCCTTCTTCTTCACCTTTTTTCTTCTACTTTTTCATGATGATCTTCTTCTTCTTCTTCTTCTTCTTCTACTTCTTCTTCTTCTAATACTTCTTATTCTTCTTCACCATCTTCTTCTTCTTCAACATCTTCATATTCTTCTTCTTCATCATCATCATCTTCTTCTTCTTCTTTTTCTTCTTCGTCTTCGTCTTCTTCTTCTTGTTCTTCGTCATACTCTTCTTCTTCCAATTTTTCTTCTTTTCTTCTTTCTCAACAGCATCATCATCTTCTACTTCTTCTTCCTCTTCTTCTCCTTCTTCTTTTTTTCTACATGTTGTTCTCCTCTTCTTTTTCATTTACTTCTTCTTCTTCTTCTTCTTCTTCTACTACTACTACTACTACAACTATTATGACTTCTTCTCCTTCTTCTACTTCAACTTCTTCTTCTTCTTCTTCTTCTCCTTCTCTTTCTTCCTCTTCATCTTCTTGTTCTTCGTCTTAAACTTCTTCTTCTTCACCTCCTTCTCAGTCTTCAGCAACATCATCATCACCTTCTTCTTCTTCTTCTTCTTATTATTATTATTATTATTATTATTCTTCTTTTAGTACTTCTTCTTCTTCTTCGTCTTCTCCTTGTTCTTTTTCTTCCTCTTCTTCTTTTTCTTCTTCGACTTATTCTTCTTCTTCTTCTTCTTCTCATTCTTCTTCTCCATCATCTTCTTCTCCTTCTTTCACTACTACTACTTCTTCTTCTTCTTCTTCTCATCCTTCTTCTTCTCCTTCTTCTTCTTCTACTTCGTATTCTTCTTCTCCTCCTTCTTCTTCCCCTTCTTCTTTGTGATCTTATTATTAATATTATTATTATTATTATTATTCTCCTTCTTCTTCTTCTACTTCTTCTTCTCTTTCTTCTTCTTCTTCTTCTTCAACTTCTTCGTCTTCTCCTTCTTCTTCTCCTTCTTCTTCTTCTTTTTCTACTATTACAACTTCTTCTTCTTCTTGTTCATCTTGTTCTACTCCTTCCTCTTCTTCATCTTCTTCTTCTTATTCCTCTTCTTCTTCTTTCTCATCTTCTTCTTCTTCTTCTTCTTCTTATTCTTCTTATTCTTCTTTTTTCTTTTCCTACTTCTTCATCATCATCATCAACTTC
>JAIUJO010002887.1:110000-120000 GCA_023846275.1 Vanilla planifolia | reverse complement strand
TGTTACACCCTTGTGTTTGATGAGTCAAGCATAGATGTGTATATTTTATTTGGGCTTGATCTTAAGTAAAATTGTTACTAATTAATTAAATCAAGCCATGTATTTTAGATGTCTAAAATAATGGTCTCTAAGGGCCTTGAGGTCATGGCATACTTCAAGGAAATTTGAGACATGCACAAGATTTTTTATAATTCAATTTCTTTTTATTTCTCTTGAATTTGATATGTCCAAACTTTGAGATTATGAGGCACACTAGTAGTATTAGCATTTAAAAATATTATAAAGTTATTTAAATACTGAATTTTGATTTTTGGGCCAAGCATATTTGACAAAATGTATAGACATTGGTATTTGATTTTTTAATATTACTTTGGAATTGTTTTTCATGAATTTCTTTTCATAGCTATTTAAATAACTTATAATACTATAAGAATATAAAATTATCTTTATACACTTATATTCAAATTTTTGGCACAAAAATTCGTCAAAAATACCCTAAAACAGCTGAAGTCTCGGGAAAATGCACTGTAGCAATGGGCGGGATGACCTGGCGTGAAAACAGCCCATCCATGTCTTTTAGAAATTAAAAATTTAATTTAAAAATAAAAATTTGGTTGACCCGAGAAGGTCGAGCCAAGACCGCCCAAAGCCAGCCTAGAGGAGCTCGGCTAGCACTGGTCAACGATCAAATCAATAGTGCCTGGCGAAGCCAAGCCTGCCCAAAGCGCCCCAAGAGGAGCTTAGCTTGGTCAAACTACAGCGCGATCAACAGTCAATGAACAATGCTTGGCTAAGTCAACCCGAACCAGGTGATCAAGTCCTGGTCAAGGAAGGGGGGAGCCAACCCCAAAGAGGCTCACAATGTAAACAGGGTGGATTTCTTATATAGCACTCCAACAGTTCCGCATACGCAATGTGGGACTAAAAATCCCAGTTTCAGCCTTTGCGGGATCCAATGGCTCAGATCAATCCCGCCCGGATCCAACGCATAGGATTCATCCCGTAAGGTAAAATCTTTGTCGTTCATCTTTGCGCCTGGATCCTACTCACGGGATTAAATCGTGTAAACGGTAATCGCGAGATTTAATCCGTGCCGTTCGATTACGTGCCCGGATCCAACGCTCGGGATTAAGCCCGAACGGTAAAATGCGTAAATCAATCTGTGTCGTTCGTTTTTGGGATTGGATCGGACGGTGGCTGCTTTCCGTCCGTTGCCCAAACGGCTAATTAATTTTTGGAGCCGTTGGGGGTGTTTTTTAGAGCTCAAATTTGAGCTCTATAAATAGGAAAAATTGATGTATTTTTCAGTTTAACCTTTTCTAAATTTTCCAAAGATTTCAGATCTCAAAATTTGAGCACTCAAGCAAAAACGATGCATCCAAGCTCAAAAAGAAAAGCAGCAAGAAGGCTATTGGAATTAGAGGTTTTTCAATTATTTCTCAATTTCTATCCCTCTAATTTTTTGATTGTGTGTGCCTCCTCTTTTCTCCTATTTCTCTTAAGTTATTTGCCAATCGTTGTATTTTTCGTTTTGGGGCAAGTGCATCCCGTCAGTAGTGCTAAAGCCACGGGTTTGAGTCGAGCCCAGTAAAAACTCAAGTAGGTTTGGGATTAGCCGTAGTAAAAATCCTAAGTAGGTTTGAGGTGAACGGTACGAAAAACCTCCCTTGTAATTGGTGCATTTAGTGGATTCTTCCCAACACCGGTTGGGGGTGGACGTAGACTCGGTTTTGAGTCGAACAACTTAAAAATTTGTGTGTTCAACTCTCTTTACTCTTGCTTAAAGGTATTTAAGTTTAATTTCGAAATTCATAAAATTTTAAATACATAATTCACCCCCCTCTTGTGGGATTTCCTTAGCACGAAACACTTCAATTGGTATTAGAGCAAGGAACCCCAAATTACGTGAGTAACATCACGTGGGAGATCCTCTTGTGCTAAGTGAAGACTTTCTCACAATTCTTGTTTTTTGTTTGGGATTTTGTATGGCTTTCTCTTTGATCGAAATGAATGCAACTTTATGTGAAGGTTTTTCTTCAAATCGGCCATTATTTAAAGGAGAATTTTACTTATATTGGAAAAATCTTTTTAGAATTTTCATTCAATCTATTGATTTAGAATTATGGGAAGTTATGACTATGCCTTGTGAACTTCCTAAAAATTCTTCTACTACTGAAGTTAAGGCCTTTAGTGAGCTTAATGTTGAGCATAAAAGATTAGCTCAATTAAATGCTAGGGTATTGAATTTTCTTCATTGTGGAATTTCGCCTTGTGAGTTTACACAAATTATGAATTTACATACGGCATTTGAGGTGTGGAAGAAACTTGAAGTAACTTATGAGAGTGCCTCACAAGTGAAAGAGACAAAAATTAACATCCTCACCCATGATTATGAACTCTTTAGAATGAATCCTAATGAAAGTATTAAGAGTATGTTTTTGAGATTTAATGATATTACAAATGGATTGGCAAACCTTGGGAGGGCATTCTCAAATGGTGACCTTGTGAGGAAAATTTTGAGAATCCTTCCAAAGGAATTTGATCCACTTGCAACGGCTATTAAAGCCGCTAAAGATCTTAGCAAACTTTCATTGGATGAACTCCTTGGAGAACTTCTTACCGTTGAAATAGAAATGTCAAGGAGACTTACAGAAGAGGCATCTACAAGCAAGTTAAAGTATGAAAGAAGAAAGGAAGAACCAATGGCTTTCAAAGCCACCAAAAGCAATTTGGATTCCACTTCCACCTCCTCTACAGATTTAGAAGATGAGGTAAGTTTCCATGTTAATGGTTTAGCTAAAAATTTGGCAAAGAGCTTTCTTAATAGGAAATGGAAGAAGAAAAGCAATAAAGAGAGGAAGAGGCCACCAACTTGTTTTGAGTCTGGTCAAACCGGTCATATTAAACTGGAATGTCCAAAACTCAAAGACAAGCATGTGAAGGAGGAAGAAAAGAAGAAGAAGAAGAAGAGCTTGAAGAAAAAGAAAGCATTTCAAGCTACATGGAGTGCCTCCGAAGATTCAGACATTTCAAGCTCAAGTAGAGGAGAAGAAGGAATGATTTGCTTTATGGCAAACGAGGCATCCTCAACATCTTCAAGTGAAGAAGAAGAAGAAAATGAGGTAAGCTCTTGGACAAGAGATACTCTTGAAAATAATTACATTGAAATTATGAATGCATTAACTTCCTTAATGAGTGCACATAAAAAATTAAAAAAGAGTTACAAAGAAAAGGTTGAATTGCTTGATTTTGTCATGAAAGAAGAGGAAAAGAAAAGATTAGAAAATCAACATATATTTGATGAAAAGGCATCTCTTATTATTGAAAATACTTCTTTGAAGCAGGATATTTTAGTCTTAAAAGAAAAAATACAATCTTTTGAGCATGCTAGAGTAAATAAAAGTACACATGTTTCAAATGCTTATTATCATTCACTTGTTTTTAATTTCAAGAAACCTAGATATTTGAGCATGCCTAGGCCATCAAACATTGTTTGCTTTTATTGTTGTAAACCTAGACATACTATGAAAGATTGCTTCTTTAGAAGAAATATGTATACACAAACACAAAATGTTAGATGGATTGTTAAAAAGGAGAATATGCAAGTACCATTTAGGGTTCAACCCAAGTTTTCTTGGGTTCCTAAGAGCATGACTTAGAAGACTAGAAGAAAATGTCTCCAAAATATTTGGAGACATTCTAGGATAGGTCTAGGATATTTAGAAAACTCAAATTGATGATTTCATTTAGTGGTATGCTTTCTAATTTAAATTTTACACCTTATACAGTCAAAACCAAGGAGAAAATCGAAATCCACATCTTGGGTATTGGATAGTGGATGCTCAAGACACATGACTGGAGACAAAAGTAAATTCAAATCATTGAGATCGGGTTCAAATAGGAAGGTGACCCTAGGAGACAACACAAAGAAAAGAATAATTGGAATTGGAGATGTAGGTACGACAAACTTTACCCTTTCAAATGTATTTTTAGTAGAAGGCTTAGAATTTAATTTGATTAGTATTAGTCAACTTTGTGATAATAGATTTGATATTGTTTTTAATACAAAAGCTTGCAAAATCATGAAAAATAATGTTGAACTACTTATAGGTAAAAGAAAATATGATACATATGTAATTAGTTTTGAACAACTAGAAGCTAGTGGTTTGGAATACCTAATGACCCAATCTAATGATAATTTATTATGGCATAGAAGATAAGGCCATGTGGGATACTCCACCTTGAAGAAGATTACAAAATTAGATGTAGTTGGAGGCCTTCCAAAATCAAGCAAGTCAAATTGGGAGTTGTGTGAATCTTGCCAAAAGGGAAAACAAGTTAAATCCTTTTTCAAATCTCAAAATGAATTAACAACTAGTAGACCTTTAGAAAAAATCTACTTAGATCTTTTTGGACCAATACAACTTTTGAGTTTAGGAGGAAAACAATACGGATTTGTCATAGTTGATGATTTTTTTAGATATACTTGGGTGATTTTTCTTAGACATAAAAATGAAACCTTTGAGAACTTTGAAGATTTGATTAGAGAGTTAGAAAGACAACATAGTCTAAAATTAATTTGTATGCAAAGTGATAATGGGAGTGAATTTAAGAATGAATATTTTAGTGAGTTTTGTAAAGAGAAAGGAATAAAAAATCAATTCACATGCCCACATTCACCACAACAGAATGACATTATAGAAAGAAAGAATAGAACATTAGTTGAGATGGGTAGAACCATGTTAGTCGAATATAACTTACCCAAATATTTTTGGGCCAAAGCTATTAGCACGGCGTGTTACATCATAAATAGGGTTAATTTGAGACCAAAGTTGTAGAAAACTCCTTATGAATTGCTAAGGAAGAAGAAACCAAATCTTAGTTATTTTCATGTTTTTGGTTGTAAGTGCACTATTCTTAAAAATAAGAGAGCAAACTTAAGAAAGTTTGATGAGAAGGCAAGTGTAGGAATCTTTTTAGGGTATTCATCAATTAGAAAAGCATATAGAGTTTTTAATCAAGAATCACATAAAATAGAGGAAACAATGCATGTTGTGTTTGATGAGACAATTCAACTAGTTAGTGAAAAACATTTAGAAGATGAAATAGAATTAGTAAAGAATCTAGATTTAGATAAAGAAAAAATAAAAAATCTAGAAATAGAAAGAGAAAAAGAAAAAGAAAATAATTTATCTAAAGGATGGAAATTTGCAACCTCACATCCAAAGGATTTGATTATAGGAGATGTGAACTAAGGAGTGAAGACTAGAGCTTCAATTAAAGATATAGATTATAGTGCCTTTGTGTCATTTTTTGAACCCAGTTCTATAGAAGAAGCCCTTGCAGATGATTATTGGGTTCAAGCTATGAATGAAGAGTTAGACCAATTTGAAAGAAATCAAGTTTGGGAATTAGTACCAAGACCTAGTGATCAACAAGTAATTGGTACTAGATGGGTCTATAAAAATAAATTAGATGAAAATGGTGTAATAATTAGGAATAAGGCTAGACTTGTTGCTAAGGGATATAGTCAAATAGAAGGTATTGATTTTGAGGATTCATTTGCACCCGTAGCTAGTTAGAAGCAATTAGATTACTTCTAGCATATTCATGTTATAAAAACTTTATGTTGTTTCAAATGGATGTAAAAAGTGCTTTCTTGAATGGGATAATAGAAGAAGATGTGTTTGTAGAACAACCCCCAAGTTTTGAGGATCATGCACAAAGTAATTATGTTTATAAGCTTAAGAAAGCTCTTTACGGCCTTAAGCAAGCTCCACGTGCATGGTACCATAGGTTGGAGTAACTATCTAGTAGATAGTGGCTTTAGAAAAGGTAAATCGAATACTACATTATTTCTAAAGTCATTAAGAGATGATTTATTAATTGTTCAAATTTATGTTGATGATATTATTTTTGGTAACACAAAAGAAGAAATGTGTAGAGAATTTGGAGATCTTATGACTAAGGAATTTGAAATGAGTATGATGGGTGAGCTAAATTTCTTCTTAGGGCTACAAATAAAACAACTAAAAGATGGTATTTTCATTTCTCAAACAAAATACTTGAAAGAAATATTTAAAAAATATGGCTATGAGAATATGAAAATTAAGAAAATTCCCATGAATCAATCCATTCATTTAGATCTAGATGAACAAGGGAAAACAATAGATCAAAAATTTTATAGAGGACTTATAGGATCTTTATTGTACCTTACAGCTAGTAGACCTGACATTCTATTTAGTGTTGGATTATGTGCTAGGTTCCAAGCAAACCCAAAGGAAAGTCATTTGAAAGCTGTTAAAGCAATTTTCAAATATTTGAAGGGAACCATGACACTAGGATTATGGTATCCTAAAAATGAACTCTCTTGTGAGCTCGTTGGCTATACAGATTAAGATTTTGGAGGATCTAGAGTGGATAAGAAGAGCACATCAGGAACATGTCAATTTTTAGGACATTGTCTTGTTTCATGGTCAAGCAAAAAACAAAATTGTATAGCATTATCAACAAAAGAAGCTGAATATGTTGTAGTTGGAAGTTGTGTTGCTCAAGTACTATGGTTAAGACAACAACTTCAAGACTATGGTTTAGAAGTCACACATATACCTATTAGAATTGACAATACTAGTGTATTAGCATTAACTAAGAATCAAGTTCATCATTCTAGGATTAAGCACATAGATGTTAGATATCACTTTATTAGAGACCAAGTGGCCAAAGGATTAGTAGAATTAGAGTATGTTCCTACTAAGCTTGAATTGGCTGACATTTTTACCAAACCCTTACCATCGGAGCAATTTCAAACATTGAGAGAATAAATAGGAATTTTAGACATTGCTTAGGATTCACACCCTTTTGATGGTGTCAAAGGGGGAGAATAGTTAGAAGTGAGGGGGAGCATCAAAATATGCATCAAGATAGGGGGAGCATATTTTTTCTCCCTATGAATTGTATTTTAAACACTTATTTTTATTTAAAACATTTATGTCTTGCCATCATCAAAAGGGGGAGATTGTTACACCCTTGTGTTTGATGAGTCAAGCATAGATGTGTATATTTTATTTGGGCTTGATCTTAAGTAAAATTGTTACTAATTAATTAAATCAAGCCATGTATTTTAGATGTCTAAAATAATGGTCTCTAAGGGCCTTGAGGTCATGGCATACTTCAAGGAAATTTGAGACATGCACAAGATTTTTTATAATTCAATTTCTTTTTATTTCTCTTGAATTTGATATGTCCAAACTTTGAGATTATGAGGCACACTAGTAGTATTAACATTTAAAAATATTATAAAGTTATTTAAATACTGAATTTTGATTTTTGGGCCAAGCATATTTGACAAAATGTATAGACATTGGTATTTAATTTTTTAATATTGCTTTGGAATTGTTTTTCATAAATTTCTTTTCATAGCTATTTAAATAACTTATAATACTATAAGAATATAAAATTATCTTTATACACTTATATTCAAATTTTTGGCACAAAAATTCGTCAAAAATACCCTAAAACAGCTGAAGTCTCGGGAAAATGCACTGTAGCAATGGGCAGGACGACCCGGCGCGAAAAAAGCCCGTCCAGGTCTTTTAGAAATTAAAAATTTAATTTAAAAATAAAAATTTGGTTGACCCGAGAAGGTCGAGCCAAGACTGCCCAAAGCCCGTCGAGAGGAGCTCGGCTAGCGCTGGTCAACGGTCAAATCAACAGTGCCTGGCTAAGCCAAGCCCGCCCAAAGCCCGCCGAGAGGAGCTTGGCTAGGTCAAACTACAACGCGGTCAACAGTCAATGACCAATGCTTGGCTAAGTCAACCCGAACCAAGTGATCAAGTCCTGCTCAAGAAAGGGGGGAGCCAACCCCAAAGAGGCTCGCAATGTAAACAGGGTGGATTTCTTATATAGCGATCCAACAGTTCCGCATACGCAATGTGGGACTAAAAATCCCAGTTTCAGCCTTTGCGGGATCCAATGGCTCAGATCAATCCCACCCAGATCCAACGCACAGGATTCATCCCGTAAGGTAAAATCTGTGTCGTTCATCTTTGCGCCCGGATTCTACTCACGGGATTAAATCGCGTAAACGGTAATCGCGAGATTTAATCCGTGCCGTTCGATTACGCGCCCGGATCCAACGCTCTGGATTATGCCCGAACGGTAAAATACGTAAATCAATCTGTGTCGTTCGTTTTTGGGCCTGGATCGGACGGTGGCTACTTTCCGTTCGTTGCCCAAACGGCTAATTAATTTTTGGAGCCGTTGGGGGTGTTTTTAGAGCTCAAATTTGAGCTTTATAAAAAGGAAAAATTGATGTATTTTTCAGTTTAACCTTTTCTAAATTTTCCAAAGATTTCAGATCTCAAAATTCGAGCACTCAAGCAAAAACGGTGCATCCAAGCTCAAAAAGAAAAGCAGCAAGAAGGCTATTGGAATTAGAGGTTTTTCAATTATTTCTCAATTTTTATCCCTCTAATTTGTCGATTGTGTGTGCCTCCTCTTTTCTCCTATTTCTCTTAAGTTATTTGCCAATCGTTGTATTTTTCGTTTTGGGGCAAGGGCATCCTGGCAGTAGTGCTAAAGCCTCGGGTTTGAGTTGAGCCCAGTAAAAATCCAAGTAGGTTTGGGATTAGTCGTAGTAAAAATCCCAAGTAGGTTTGAGGTGGATTGTACGAAAAACCTCACTTGTAATTGGTGCATTTAGTGGATTTTTCCCAACACCGGTTGGGGGTGGACGTAGACTCGGTTTTGAGTCGAACCACTTAAAAATTTGTGTGTTCAACTCTCTTTACTCTTGTTTAAAGGTTTTTAAGTTTAATTTCAAAATTCATTAAATTTTAAATACACAATTCACCCCCCCTCATGTGGGATTTCCTTAGCACGAAACACTTCACTTCTTCTTCTTCTTCTTCTACTTCAGGTTCTTTTTCTTCTCCTTCTCTGTCTACTACTTATTCTTCTGCTCCTTCTTCATCTTTTTTCTGATCTTTTCTTCTTCTACTTCTTCTACATCTACTTCTTCTTCATCTACTTGTACTTCTTCTACTTCTTCTACTACTTCTGCTTCTTTTTCTTCTTCTTCTCCTTCTTTTGCTTCTTCTTCTTGTTCTTCTTCCTCTTCTTCTTTTTTTCCTCTTCTTCTTCTTCTTCTTCTACTTCTTTTTCTTGCTCTCTATCTTCTTCTTCTTCCTTTTCCTTTTCTTCTTCTTTCTCAACCACTTCTTCTTCTTCCTATTCCTCTTCTTCTTCTTCTTCTTCCTCTTCTTCTTCTTCTTCTTCTACTTCTTCTACTACAACTTGTTCTTCTTCTACTTCTTCTTCTTCTTCTACTACAACTTGTTCTTCTTCTACTTCTTCTTCTTCTTCTTCTTGTTTTTTTCTTCCCTTCTTCTTCTTCTTCTTCTTTGTCTACTTCTTCATCTACTTCTTCTTCCACTTTTTCTTCTTCTTCTTCTTCTTCTTCTAATGCTTCTACTTTTTCTTATTCTTCTTCTTCTTCTTTTGCTACTTTTTCTTCTTCTTCTGCTTCCTCTTCTTCCTCTACTTCTTCTGCTTCTTCTTCTTCTTCTTCTTCTTCTTCTTCTTCTACTTTTTCTTCTGCTTCTTTTTCTTCTTCTTCTTCTTCTTTTGCTTCTTCTACTTCTACTTCTTCTGCTTCTTCTTCTTCTTCTTCTTCTTCTTTTCTTCTTCTTCTTCTTCTTCTTCCTCACCTTCTTCCTTTTTTGTTGCTTCTTTTTCTTCTTCTACTTCTCCTTCTTCTTCTTCTACTTCTTCTTCTTTATCATCATCATCTTCTTCTTCTTCTTCTTTTTCTTGCTCTTCTACTACTACTTCTTCTTCTTCTTCCACTACTTCTGCTTCTTCTTCTTTTTCTTCTCCTTCTACTTCATCTATTTCTTCTTCTTCTTCTCCTCCTTCTTCTTTATCTTCTTCTACTTCTTCTTCTTCTTTTTCTTCTACTTCTTTTTCTCTTGCTTCTTCTTCTTTTTCTTCTTCTACTTCT
>JAIUJO010002887.1:100000-105000 GCA_023846275.1 Vanilla planifolia | reverse complement strand
TTCTTTCTTTACTACTTAATCTTCTTCACCATCATTATCATCATCTTCTTCTTCTTTTTCTTTGTCTTCATTATCTTCTTCTTCTTCTTCATGTTCTTCTACTTCTTCATTCTTCTTCTTATTAATATTCTTATTTTTCTTCTTATTTTTCCACTTCTTCTTATTCTTCTACTTCTACTACTTCTTATTCTACGTCTTATTGTTCTTCTTCTTCTTCTTCGTCTTCCTTTTTTTAATTTTCTTCTTCTTCTTCCTCTTCTTCTCCTAATTCTTCTTCTTCAACTTCTTCTTTTTCTTCTTCCGTATTTTCTTCTTTTTCTTTTTCTTCTTCTTCTTCTTCTTCTTCTTAATCTTCACCTTCTTCTTCTTCTTCTTCTTCTTCTTCATATTCTTCTTCACTATCTTCTTCTACTTCGCGTTTTTCTTGTTCTTCTTCTTCTTTTTCTTCGACTACTTCTTCTTTGTTTTCTTCTTCTTCTTCTTCTTCTCCTTTAACTTCTACTTTTGCTCCTTCTTCTACTTCTATTTCTTTGTCTTCTTCTCCTTCTTCTTCTTCTTCTTCTCATTCTTTGTCATCTTCTTCCTCATCTTCATCTACTTCTTCTACTCCATCTGCTTCTTCTTCTTCTTCTACTACTACTTCTTCTTCCTCATCTTCTTCTACTTCTTCTTCATCTGCTTCTTTTTCTTCTTCTTCTTCTACTTCTTCTTCTTCTTCTTCTTTGTCGACTTCTTCTTCTTCTTCTTATACTACTACTACTATTACTACTTCCTCGTCTACTCTTGTTGTTATTATTATTATTATTCTACTTTTTCTTCTTCTTCGCATTCTTCTTCTTATTCTACTTCTCCTTCATCGCCTTCTTCTTCTTCTTCTTTTACTTCTTCTCCTTCTTCTTCTTCTTCTTCTACTATTTTTCTTCTTCCTCTTCTTCTTCTTCTATTACGACTTCCCTCTTCTTCTACTTCTTCTTCATCTTCCACTTCTTCTTCTTATTCTTATGGTTCTTCTTTTAATTCTTCTTTTTTTTCTTCTTCTTCTACATCTTCTTGTTTGTCATCATCATCTTCTTCTTCTTCTTCTTATTCTTCTTCTTCTACTCTTTCTTCTTCTTCTTCTTCTTCTTCTTCTTCTCCTTTCTCTTCATCTTCTTCATCTTCTTCTACTTCTTCATCTTCATCTTCTTCTTCTTCTTCACCTTCTTCTTCTACCTCTTCTTCATCTTCCTCTTCTTCCACTTCCTCTTCTTCTTTGCCTTCTTATTCTTCTTCTTCTTCTTCTGCTTCTTTTCGTCTTCATCTTCAACTTCTTCTTCTTCTACAATACCATCGCATCTTCTTCTTTTTCTACTTCTACTTCTTCCACTTCTTCTTTTTCTTCTTCTTCAAAATTTCTCTCTTCTTCTTCTTCTTGATCTTTGCCTTATTTATTGTCTTCTTCTTCTTTTCCATCTTCTTCTTTTTCTTCTTCTTCTTCTTCTCCTTCTCCTTCTACTTCTTCATCTTCTTATACTTCTTCTTCTTCTTTCTTTTCTTCATCCTCTTCTTCTTCTACTTCTTACTATTCTTATTCATCTTCTTCTTATTCTTCGTCTTCTACTATTTCTTATCCCACTTCTTATTCTTCTTCTTGTTCTTCTTTATCTTCTTCTTTTTATTTTTCTACTTCTGCTTCTTCTTTTTCATTTAATTCTTTTTCTTCATCTTCTACTTCTTCCTCTTGTTCTTCATCCTCTTCTACTTCTTATTCTTCTTCTTCTTCTTCTTCCTCCTCTTTTTCTTGTTTTTCTTCTTCTTCTTTATTCTTCTTCTTCTACTTCTTACTATTCTTATTCATCTTCTTCTTCTTTTTCCTCTTCTTCTTATTCTTCGTCTTCTAATATTTCTTATCCTACTTCTTATTCTTCATCTTGTTCTTCATTATCTTCTTCTTTTTATTTTTCTTCTTCTCCATCTTCTTTTTCATTTAATTCTTCTTCTTCATCTTCTTCTTCTTCCTCTTGTTCTTCATCCTCTTCTATTTTTTATTGTTCTTCTTCTTCTTCATCCTTTTTTTGTTTTTCTTCTTCTTCTTCTTCTTAATCTTTTTATCTTTTTTCTTCTTCACCATCTTCTTCTTCTTCTTACTCATCTTCATCATCTTCTTCTTCTTCGATTTTTTCTTTTTCATCACCTTCTTCATGTTCTTCTTCTTCTTCTTCTTCTTCTTCTTCTTCTTCTTCTTCTTTACCTTCTCCATCAACTTGTTCATCTTCTTCGTTGTTAAGTTCTTCTTCTTCATCTTCTTCTTTTTCTTCTTCTTCAGTTTCTCCTTCTTCTTACTCTTTTTCTTGTCCTTATTGATATTATTATTATTATTTTAATTATTACTATAATTATTATTATTTTTATTTTTTCTCTTCTCCTTCCCCTTCTTCTTCTTCGTCTTCTTCTTCTTTTTCTTCTTCTTCATCTTCTACTTCTTCTTATTCTTCTTCTTCTTTCTCTTAGTCTTCTTCTTCTTCGTCTTTTTCTTTTTCTTCTTCGTTTTCATCTTCTTCTTCTCCATCTACTTCTTCTTCTTCTTCTTTTTACTCTTCTTCTTCTTTGTCTTCTTCTTCTTCTTCTTTTTCTTCTTCTACTTCTTCTCTATCTTTTTCTTCTTTTTCTTCTTTTTCGTCTTCTTCTTCATTGTCTTCCTCTTCTTCTTCTTCTTTTTCTTCTTCTTCATTCTCTTAGTCTTCTTCTTGTTCGACTTTTTCTTTTTATTCTTCGTTTTTATCTTCTCCTTCTTATTCTTCTTCTTACTCTTCTTCTTCTTTGTCTTCTTCTTCTTCTTGTTGTTTTTCTTCTGCTTCTTCTACTTCTTCTTCTTCTTCTTCTTTTTCTTTTTCTTATTCTTCAACTTTTTTCTTCCAATTCTTCATCTCCGTTTTCTACTTCTTCTTCTTCTTCTACCACTTCTTCTTCTTCTACTACTCTTTCTTCTTTTGCTCCTTTTTCTTTGTCTTCTTCATCTTCATCATCATCTTCTTCTTCTTCTCCTTCTTCTTCTTCTTCCTCGACTTCTTCATCTTCTACATCTGCTTCTTGTTCTTCTTTTTCTACTTCTTCTTCTTCATCTTCTTCTTCATCAACATCTTCTTCTTCTTCTGCTACTTCTTCCTCTTCCTTTTCTTCTTCTTTTTTTTTCTTCTTCTTCTTCTTCTTCTTCTTCTTCTTCTTCTTCTCATTCTTCTACTTCTTCTTATTCTACGTCTCCTTCTTCTTCTTTTTCTTCTTCTTCTTCTTCTTCTTCTTCTTCTTCTTCTTCTACTTCCTCTTCTGCTACTTCTTCTTCTTATTATTATTCTTCTTCTTCTTCTTACTCTTTTTCTTCTTCTTCTGCTTCCTCTTCTACTACTTCTTCTTCTTATTATTATTCTTCTTCTTCTTCTTACTCGTTTTCTTCTTCTTTTAATTCTTCTTCTTCTTCTAGCACATCTTCTTTGTTATCTTCTATGACTTCTTCTTCTTCTTCTTCTTCTTCTTCTTCTTCTTCCTCTTCCTCTTCTTCATCTTCTTCTTCATCATCATCATCTTCTTCTTCATCTTCTTTCTCTTCTTTATCATCTTCTTCATCTTCTACCTATTCTTTGCCTTCCTCTTCTTCCACTTCTTCTTCTTCTTTACCTTCTTGCTCTTCTTATTCTTATTCTTATTCTTCTTCTTCGTTGTCTTCGTCTTCTTCTTCTTCTACTTTTTCTTATTCATCATCATCATTGTCATCATCTTCTTCTTCTTCTTTTTGTTCTTCTCCTTCTTATTCTTCATCTTTTCCTACAACTTCTGTATCTTTTGCTTCTTATTTTTTTTCTTCTTCTACTTCTTCTTCCTCTTCTTTTTCTTCTTCTTCTTCTTCTTCTTCTTCTTCTTTTCCCTATTCTTTTTTTCCTTGCCATCTTCTTCTTTTTTGTCTACTTCTCCTTCTTCTTTTTCTTCTTCTCCTTCTTCTTCTTCTTCTTCTTCTTCTTCTTTCATTTATGCTTCTTCCCCTTCTTCTTCTTCATATACTTCCTTTTCTTCTTCTTCTTCTCCTTACTTTTCTTATTCTTCTCTTGTTTTTTCTTCTTCTTCATCTTCTTCTTCTACGTCTTCATCTTCTTCTTTTACTTCATCTTCTTCTGCTTCTTCTTTCTCTTCTACTTCATCATCATCTTCTTCTTCTTCTCCTTCTCCCTCTCCTTCTTCTCCTTCATCATGATCATCATCATGATCAACTTCTTTTTCATCATCTTATTCTTCATCTACCTCAACTTCTTTGTTTTTTACTTCTTGTTCCACTTCTTCTTCTTCTTCTTCTTTTTCCTCATCTTTTCCTTCTTTGACCTCTTCGACTTCTTCAAATGCCTCTTCTTCTCCTTCTTCTTGTCCTTATTCCTCTACTTCTTCTTCTTCATATTCTCCTTCTCCTTCTTCATCTTCTTCTTATCCTTCCTATCTTTCTTCTCCCACTTTATCTTCTTCGTCTTCTTCTTTTCCCTCTTCCTCTTCTTCTTCTTCTTCTTCTTCTCCTCCTCCTCCTTCTACATCTTCTTTCACTTCTTCTTAGTCGTTTACTTCTTCTTCTTCTTCTTCTTCTTCTTCTCCTCCTCCTCCTCCTCCATCTTCTATAGCTTCTTTTTCTTCTTCTTGGTCTTCTTCTTCTTCTTATTTGTCTTCTTCTTCTTCTTCTTCTTCTTTTCATCTTCTTCTTCTTCTTATTCTTGTTGTCCATCTTCATCTTCCTCTTCTTCTTCTTCTTCTTCTTCTTCTTCTTTTTATACTTCTTCTTCTTCATCTTTAACTTCTTCTTTGTCTTCTTCTTCTTCTTCTTCTTCTTCTTCTTCTTCTTCTTCTTCGTCTTCATTTTCTTCTTCTTCGTCTTCTCCTTCTTTTAATTCGTCAACTTATTCTTTGTTGCCTTCTTCATCTCCTAATTCTTTTTTTTCTTCTTCTTCTTCGACATCTTCTAGTTGTTCTTCTTCTTTTTCTTCTTCTTC
>JAIUJO010002887.1:92500-95000 GCA_023846275.1 Vanilla planifolia | reverse complement strand
GTTCTACTTTTTTGTTTCTTCTTCTTCTTCTTCTTCTCTTTTTTCTTCTTCTTTTTCTTCTTCTTTTTTTGCGTCTTCGTCTTTTTCTTTTTCTTCTTCTTCTTCATCTTCTTCTTTGCCATCATTTTCTTCTTCTTTCTTTTGTTCTTCTTCGCCTTCTTCTTCTTTGGCTTCTTCTTCTACCTCTTCTTCATTTTCTTTCTCTTGGAGTTCTTCATCTTCTTCTTCTTCTTCTTTTTCTTCTACTTCTTCTTCTACTTCTTCTTTCTTCTTCTTCTTCTTTGTCTTCTTCTTCTTCTTCTTATTCTTCTCCTTCCTCCTCTTCTTTATCTTTTTCTTCATCTTCTTTTTCTTCTTATTCTTCTTCTTATTCTTCTTCTCCTTCTTCATCTTCTTTTTCTTGTTCTTTGCCTTCTTCAAAATGATCATAATCATCATCATCTGGTTCTTTTATTTCTTCTTCTTCTTGCTCTACTTCTTCTCCTTTGTCTTCCACTTCTTCTTCTTCTTCTTCTTCTTCTTCTTCTTCTTCTTCTTCTTCTTCTTTTTCTTCCTCTTCTTTGTCTTTCTTCTTCTTCTTTCTTCATCTACTTCTTCTACTTCTTCTGCTTTTTTCTTTTTCTTCTCCTTCTCCTTCTTCTCCTTTATCGTTGCCCTCTTCTTCTTTTCTTCTTCCTCTTCTTCTTTGTCTTCTTCTTCTTCTTCTTATTCTTCTTCTTTTTCTTCATCATCATCGTCATCATCATCATCATCTTCTTCTTCTTCTACTTCTCCTTCTTCTTCTTCTTCTTCTTCTTCTCCTTCTTCTTCTTATTGTAGTTCTTGTTCTTGTTCTTTTTTTTCTTCTTCTTCTTCTTTCTATTCTTCTTCCTCTTCTTCTTCTTCTTCATCATCTTCTTCTCCTTCATGATCCTCTTCTACTTTCTCTTCTTCTTCTTCTACTTCCTCTTCTTTGAATTCTTCTTCTTTTATTTCTGGTTCTTTTTCTTCATCTTCTTCTTCAACATCTTGTCCTTCTTCTTCTTCTACTTCTTCTTCTTACTCTCCCCCTTCTCCTACTTCGTCTTCTTCTTTGTCTTCATCTTCTTCTCCTACTTTTTCTTCTTGATCTTCTTTTCTTCTTCTTCTTCACCTCCATCCTCTTCTTCTTCTTCTTCATCTTCCTCTTCTTCTTCTTTCTCTTCTTCTTCTGCTTCTACTTCTTCTACTTCTTTATTTCTTCATCTTCTTCTTCTTCTTCTTCTTCTTCTTATTCTTCTACTACTTCTTCAATCTCTTCTTCTTCATCTTCTTTTTCTTCCTCTTCTCCTTTTTCTTCTTCTTCTCTTCTTCTTCTTCTTCTTCTTTTTATTCTTTTTCCTTTTTTTCTTCTTCTTCCTCATCTTCTTCTTCTCCATCTTCTTCTACTTCATCTTCTTCTTTCTCTTCATTTTCTTCTCCTTCTTTTTCTTCTTGATCTTCTTTTCTTCTTCTTCTTCATCTCCATCCTCTTCGTCTTCTTCTTCTTCTTCCTCCCCTTCTTCTTCTTCCTCTTCTTCTTCTTCTGCTTCTACTTCTTGTTCTACTTCGTTATTTCTTCTTCTTCTTCTTCTTCTTCTTTTTCTTCATCTACTACTACTTATTCAATTTTTTCTTCTTCTTCTTTTTCTTCCTCTTCTCCTTCTTTTTCTTCTTGTTCTCTTCTTCTTCTTCTTCTTCTTTCTATTCTTCTTCTTCTTCATCTTCTTCTTCTCCATCTTCTTCTTCTTCTTCTTCTTCTTCTTCTTCTTCTTCTTCTTCTTCTTCTTCTTTTCCTCATAATTGTATTCTTCTACATCTTCTTCCTCCTCTTCTTCTTCTTCTTCAATATCTACATCTTTTTCTTCTTCTTCTTAATCATCATCTGGTTCTTCTTTTTCTTCTTACTCTCCCCATTCTCCTTCTACTTCGTCATCTTCTTTCTCTTCTTCTTCTTGTTCTTCTTCCTCTACTTCTGCTTTTTTTCATCATCATCATCTTCTTCTTCTTCTTCGTCTTCTTCTTCTTCTTCCTCTGCTCTTCTTTTTCTTCTTCTTCTTCTTTATCTCCTTCTTCTCCTTATTCTCCTTCTTCTTCCTACTTTTGTTCTTCTTTTTCTTCTTCTTCATCTAATTTTCTTCTTCTTCTTCTTCTGCTTCATCTTCTTTTTCTTCTTCTCCTTTTTTTTTCTTGTTCTTCATCTTCTTCTTCATTGTCTTCTTCTTCTTATTGTTCTTCTTCTTTGTCTACTTCTTCTTTTTCGTCTCCTTCTTCTTCTTCTTCTTTTTCTTCTTCTTGCTTTTCTTCTTCTTCTTCTTCTTCTTCTTCTTCCTCTTCCTCTTCTTCTTCTTTTCCTTCTTCTTCAGCTTCTTCTTCTTTTTCTTCTTTTTCTTCTTCTTCTTCTTCTTCTTCTTCTTCTTCTTCTTCTTCATTTTCTAATTCTTCCTTGAAATCTTCCTCATCGTCTTCTTCTTGGACTTCTTCTTCTTGGTCTTCTACTTCT
>JAIUJO010002887.1:72500-75000 GCA_023846275.1 Vanilla planifolia | reverse complement strand
TGTTCTTCTTCTCTATCTTCATCTTCTTCTACTTCTTCTCCTTCTTCTTCTTCTTCTTCTTCTTCTTCTTTCTCCTTCTTCTTCTTCTTATTCCTCTTCTTCTTCTTCATATTCTTTGTCTTCATCTTCTTCTTCTTCTTTTTCTTCTTCCTCTTCTCTTTTTTCATCTTCTTCTTCTTCTTCTTCTTCTTTTTCTTCTTCTTCTCCTTCTTCTTCTTTATCTTCTTCTCTTCTTCTTCTTCTTTATCGTCTTCTTCTGCTTTTTTATCTTATTCTTCTCCTTCTACTTCTTCTTCTTCTACTACTACACTTCTACTTCTTCTTCTTCATCATCATCTTCTTCTTCTTCATATTTTTCTTCTTTTTATTCTTCTTCGTCCTTCTCTTCATCTTCTTCTCGTACCTCTTCTTCTTCTTCTCCTTCTTCTTCTTCTTCTTTTTCCACTTCTCCTTCTTGTTCTTCTCCTCCTCCTCTTCCTTCTTCATCTTCTTATTCTTCTTCTTCTTCTTCTTCTTCTTCTTTTACTTCTTCTCGTTCTTCTTCTTCTTCTTCTTCTTCTTCTTCTTCTACTACTACTACTACTACTATTACTACTACTACCACACTGCTTCTTCTTCTTCTTCATCATCATCATCTTCTTCTTCTTCATATTCTTCTTCTTCTTCATCTTTCTTTTCATCTTCTTCTCATACCTCTTCTTCTTCTTCTCCTTCTTCTTCTTTTTCCTCTTCTCCTTTCCTGTTCTTCTCCTCCTCTTCCTTCTTCTTCATCTTCTTATTCTTCTTCTTCTTCTTCTTCTTTTACTTCTTCTCATTCTTCTTCTTCTTCTTCTTCTTCTTCTTCTTCTTCTTCTTCTTCTTCTTCTTCTGCTTCTTATTATTATTCTTCTCTTTCTCCTCCTTGTTTTTATTGTTCTTCCTCTTCTTTGTCGTCTTCTTCTTATTTAACTTCTTCTTCTTCTTCTTTTTCTTTTTCTTCCTCTTCTTTTTTTTCCTTTTTTGTCACCTTCTTCTTCTTCCAAATCTTCGTCTTCTGCTTCTTCATCTTAGTGTTCACCTTCTTGTCTTCTTCTACCTCTTCTTCTTCGTCTTCTTCTTATTCTTTTCCTTTTTCGTCTTCTTTCTCTTCTTCTTCTGTATCTTCTTCTTCTTCTTCTTCTTCTTCTACTTCTTCTTTCTTCTCTCTTTTTACTACTTCATCTTCTTCTTCTTCTTCTTCTACATCTTCTTCTTCTTCTTCTTTTTCTACTTCTTCTTCTTCTTCTTCTTCTTCTTCTTCTTCTTCTTCTTCCCTGACTCCTTTTCCTTCTTCTTTATCTTCACTTTCCTATTCTTCCTTTTGTTCTCCTACTTCTTCTTCTACTTCTTCTTCTTCTTCTTCTTCTACTTCTTCTTCATCTTCTACTTCTTCTTCTTGTCCTTTTTATTTTTCATCCTCTTCTTCTTCTCCTTCTTCTTCTTCTTCTTCTCTTTCTTCTTCTTCTTCTTCTTCTTCTTCTTCTTCTTCTTCTTCCTCTTCTTCTCCTTTATTTTCATCTTCTTCTTATTTTTGTCTTCTCCTTCTTCTTCTTCTTCCTCTTGTTCTTTTTCTTCTTCTTCTTCTTCAAATTTTTCTTCTTTTTCTTCTTTTTCTTCTTCTTCATCATCATCTTCTTCTCCTTCTTCTTCTTCTACTTCTAATTCTAGTTCTTCTCCATCTTCTGGTTCATTTTCTACTTCGTCATCTTGTTCTTCCTCTTCCTCTTCCTCTTCTCCTTCTTTGTCTTCTTCTTCATCATCTTCCCCTTCTTTCTTTTCTTCTTCTTCTTTTTCTCCTCCTTTTTCTCGCTCATCTTCTTCTACTTTTTCCTTTTTTTGTTCTCCTTCTTTATCTTTTTCTTCTTATTCCTTATGTTCCTTCTCTTCTTCTTCTTCTACTTTTATTACTTCAACCACATTTTCATCTTTTTCTTCTCCATCTACTCCTTCATCTTCTTCTTCTTCTTCTTCTTCTACTTCTTCTTCTCCCTCTTCTTTTTCTTCTTCTTCATCTACTTCTTCTTCATTGTCTTCTTTTCTTGATCTTCTTCTTCTTCTTCATTTTCTTCTTCTTCCTCTTCTTCTTCTTCTTCATACTTTCCTTCCTCTTCTTCAACTTCATCTTCTTCTTCTTTGTCTACGTCTTCTTCTTCTTCTTCTTCTTCTTCTTCTTCTTCTACTGTTTCTTCTTCTTCGTCTTCTTCTTCCTATCTTTCTTCATATTCTTCTTCTTCTTCTTCTTCATATTTTTCATCTTGTTCTTCTTCATGTTATTCTTCTTCTACTTCTTCTTCTTCTTCTTCTTCTTCTCCTTCTTCTTCTCCTTCTTCTTCTTCTCTTTCTTCATCTTCTTTATCTTCTTCTTCTTCTTCTTCTTCTTCTTCATCTTCTTTTTCTTCTTCTTCTTCTTCTTCTCCATCTTCTTCTTCTTCTCCTTCTTCATCTCCCTTCTACTCTTCTTCCTCTTCTTCTGCCTATTCTT
>JAIUJO010002887.1:50000-70000 GCA_023846275.1 Vanilla planifolia | reverse complement strand
TCTTCTTTTTCTTCTTCTTTTTCTTCTTCTTCTTCTTCTTCTTCCTGTTCTTCTACTTCCTCTTCTACTTCTTCTTCTTTGTCTTCTTCTTCTTTGTCTTCGTCTTCTTCTTCTTCTTCTTAATATTCTTCCTTATCTTTTTCTTCTTTTTTATTTTCTTCTTCTTATTATTCTCCTTCATCATCATCATCTTGTTCTTCTTCTCCTTCCTTCTTCTTCTTCTTCTTCTACTTCATTTTTTTTGTCTTCTTGTTCTTCTTCTTCTTCCTCTTGTTCTTCTTCTTCCACTTCTTCTTGTTCTTCTTTGTCTTCTTATTCTTCTTTTCCTTCTTCTTCTTCTTCTTCTTCTTCTTCTTTTCTTCTTCCAGTTCTTCCTCATCCTCTTCCTCTTCTTTTTTTCTTTTTTGTCTTTTACTTCTTCTACTTCTTCTTCTTGTTCGTCTTCCTCTTCTTCTACTACTAGTACTACTTCTTCTTCTTCTTTTTCTTCTTCTTTTATATATTATTCCTCTAATTTTTGTCTTTTTTTTCTTCTTCTTCTTCTTTATCTTCTCCTTCTTGTTCTTCTTCTTCAACTTCTTCTTCATCTTCTTCTTCTTGATCTTCTTTTTCATCTTCTTCTTCGTCGTCTTCTTATTTTTATTTGTCATCTTCTTCATCTCTATCTTCTTTTTTTCTTCTTTTTCTTCTTCTTCACCTTCACCTCATTATGGTCTTCCTTCCTCTCCTTCTTCTCCTTCTCCTTCTTCCACTACTATTTGTTCCTCTTCTTCAACTTCTTCCTCTTCTTCTGCTTCTTCTTGTTCTTCTTCCTATTCATAATCTTCCTTTTCTTCTACTTCTTCTTATTATCCTTCTTCCTCTTCTTCCTCTTTGTCTTCTTCATCTTCTCCTTCTTCTTCTACTTCTTCTTCTCCTTTTTATTCATTTTCTTCGTCTTCTTCTCCTTCTTCTTCTCCTTCCTCTTCTTCTTCTTCTTCTTTGACCTTCTTCTTCAACTTCAACTTCTTCTTTTTCCATTTCTGCTTTTCTACAGCTTCATATTCTTCTCATTGTTCTTCTTCTCCTGCTTTTTCTTCGACTTCTTCTCCTTCATCTTCTTCTTCTTCTTCTCCTTCTTCTACTTCTTCTTGTTCTTCTTCTTCGACATCGTCTTCTTCTTCTTCTTCTTTGCCTTCTTCTTCTACTTTCCATTCTTATTTTTCCTCTTCCTCTTCTCTTGCTCCTCCATCTTCTTCTTCTTCTTCTTCGACATCGTCTTCTTCTTCTTTTTCTTCTTCTTTTCTTATTCTTCTCTTTCTTTATTTTCATCTGCTTCTGCTTCTATTTCATCTTAATCTTCTTCTTCTTCTTCTTCGTTTTCATCTTATTCTTATTCTTCTTCTTCCTTTTCTTCGCCTTCTTCTTCTTCTTCTAACTCTTCTTTTTCTTCTTCTTATTTTTCTTTTTCTACTTCTTCATCATTTTCTTCTACTTCTTCACATTCTTCTACATCATCTTCTTCTTCTTCTTTGTTTGCATCTCCTTCTTCTTCGTCTTCTTCTTCTTACACTTCTTCATCTTCTTCTTCATCGTCTACTTCTTCTTCTTCCTCATCTTCTTCTTCTTCTTCCTCTTCTTCTTCTTCTTATTCTTCTTCTTCTTTGCCTTCTTCTTCTCCTTCTTCTTCTTCTTCTTCTTTCTCTACTACCTTGTCATACTCTTCTTCTTCTTCTTCTTCTTCATTTTCTTTTTTTCAACCTCTTGTTTTTCATCATCATCTTCTTCTTCACCTTCTCCTTTTTCTCTTCTTCTTCTTCATCTTCTTCTTTGTCAGCATCGTCGGTGTCTTCTTCTTCTTCTTCTTCGCCTTCTTTTACTTCTTCCTCTTCTTCTTCTTCTTCTTCTTACTTTTCTTCTTCTTCATCTTTGTCTTCTTCTTCTTCTTCTTTTTCTTCGCCTTCTTTTACTTCGTTTTCTTCTTCTTCTTTTTCTTCTTCTTCTTCTTCTTCTTCTTTTTCTTCTTCTTCTTCTTCTTCTTCTACTTCTCCTTCTTTTCTTTACTCTTAGTCTTCTCTTGTTTCTTCTTCTTCTTCTTTTTCGTCCTCTTCTTCTTCATGTTCTACTAATTCTTCTTCTTCTTCTTTTCTTTGCCTTTTTTTCATCTTCTCCTTCTTCATCTTCTTCTTCTTCTTCTTCTACTTCTTCTCCTTGTTCTTCTTCTTCTTCTTCTACTTGTTCTCCTTCTTCCTATTCTTCTTCTTCAACTTCTTCCTGTTCATCTTCTTCTTCTCCTTCTTTTTGGTCTTCTTCTTCATCTTCTTCCTCTCCCCCTTCTTCTCCTTCTTTTTCTTCTTCTTCATCTTCTTCTTCTTCTTCTTTTTCTTATTCAACTTGCACTTCTTCTTCTACTTCTCCTTCTTCTTCTTCTTCTTCTTCTTCTTCTTCTTCTTCTTCTTCTTCTTCTTCTTCTTCTTCTTCCTCTTATTCTTCCCTCTTCTTCTTCTTCTTCTTCCTTTCAATTTTGTCTTGTTCATGTAAATCTTCATCTTCTTCTTCTTCTTCTCCTTCTTTTTCTTCTTGAACATAATCATCATCTTCTTCTTCTTGGTCTTTATATTCTTCTCCTCCATTTTCTTCTTCTCCTTCTTCTTCTATTTTCTTCTTCTTCTTCTTCTATATCGTCTTCTTCCCCTTTTTGTCTGCTCCATTTTTGTCTTCTTCTTCTTTTTCTTCATCTTCTTCTTCTTCCCGTTATTCTTCTTCTTCTTCTTTGAATTCTTCGCCTTCTTTTTCTTCTTCTACGACTTCTCCTTCTTCTTTTTTCTCCTTTTCTTTGTCTTAATCTTCTACTTCTTCTTCTCTTTCCTCTTCTTCTCCTTCTTCTTCTTCTTTTCCTTTGCCTTTTTCTTCTTCTTCTTCTTGTTCTTCGACTTCTTCTTCTTCAGCTTCTTCTTTTTCTTCATTTTTTTCTTTTTTTCTTCTTTTTCTTCTACTTTGTTTCTTCTTCTTCTTCTTCTTCTTCTTCTTCTTCTTCTTCTTTTCTTCTTCTACAACTGCTACTTCTTCTGCTTCTTCTTCTTCAAGCCCTTTTTACTTCTTTTTCATCTTCTTGCTCTCCCACTTCTTCTCCTTCTTTTTGTTCTTCTTCTTATTTTTCTTCTTCTTCTTCTTCTTCTTCTTCTTCTTCTGCTTCTTCTTCTTCTACTTCTTCTTCGTCTTCCAGTTGTTCTTCGTCTTCTTCTTTTTTATCGTCACCTTCTTCTTCTTCTTCTTCCTCATTTTCTTCTCTTTCCCCTTCTTCTTCTTGTTCTTCTTCTTCTTCTTGTTCTTCTTTTTCTTCTTTTTTATCATCGCCTTCTTGTTATTTGGCTTCTTCTTCTTCTTCATTTTCTTCCTCTTCTTCTTTGCCTTCTTTCTTCTTCTTCCACATCTCCTACTTCTTCTTGTTCTTCTCCTTCTTCATCTTCCTCTTCTACTTCATCGTCATCTTCTTCTTCTTCTTCATCTTCCTCTTCCTCCTGTTCCCCATCTCCTTCTTCCCCTTTCTCTTCTTCTACATTGTTTTTCTTCTTCTTCTTCTTTTGCTTCTTTTACTTTTATTTCATCTTCTTCTTCCTCTTCTTCTTCTTCTTCCTCTTCTTTTTCTTCTTCTTCTTCTTCCACTTAATAATAATCTTTTTCTTCTTCTTCTTTTGTTTCTTCTTCTTCCTCCTCTTCTTCTTCTTCCCCTTCTTCGTCTTCTTCTTCTTCGTCTTCATCTTTTTCTTCTTTGTCTTCTTCTTCTTGTTCATCCTTTTCCTCTACTACTACTACTTGTACTCCTTCCTCTTCGTCTTTTACTTCTTTTTTTTCTTCTTCTTCTTCTTCCACTTCTTCTTCTTCTTCTCCTTCTTCTTCTTCTTCATCTTCATCTATTTCTTCTTCTTCCTCTACTTTGCCTTCTTCTTCTTCGTCTTGTTCTTGTTCTTCTTCTTCTTCTTCTTCTTCTCCTCCTCCTCCTCCTCCTTCTTCTTCCTATTATTCTTCTTCTTCCTTTACCACTTCTTCTTCTTCTTTTTCTTCCTCATCATCATCTTCTTCTTCTTCTTGAAGTTCTTATTCTTCTTTTTCTTTGCCTTCTTCTTCTTCTTCTTCCTGTTCTTCATCTTCTTCTTCTTGATCTACATATTCTTCTACTTCTTCTTGTTCTTCTTCTCCTCCTTCTCCTTTCTCTTCTTCTTCTTCTTGTTCATCATTTTAATCTTCTTTTTCAGATTCTTCTTTTTCTACTTCATCTTCTTTTTATTTTTCTTCTTCTTCTACTTCTACTTATTCTTCTTTTTCAACTTCTTCTACTTCTTCATCATCATCATCTTCTTCCTCTTCTACTATTACTACTATAACTACTACTACTACTTCTCCTCCTTCTTCTTCTTCTTGGCCTTCTTCTTTGACTTCTTCTATTCCTTCTTCATCTTCTCCTTCTTTCTCTTCTTCTTATTATTCTTCTTCTTCTACTTCTACTTCTTCTACTACTTCTTCTTCTACTTCTTTTGCTTCCTCTTCTTCTTCATCTTCTTCTTCTTCTTCGTCTACTTCTTCTCTTTCTTTCTCTTCTTTTGGTTCTTCTTTGTATTCTTATTCTTGTTTTTGTTTTTCTTCTTCTCCTCCTCCTTTTTCTTCTTCTTCTTCCACTACTACTTTTTCTTCTTGTTCATCATCATCATCTTCTTCTTCTTCTTCTTATCCTCCTTCTTCTTAATATTCTTCTTCTTCTTCTCCGTGTTCATTTTCTTCTTCTTTTTCTTCTTCTTCTTATTGTTCATCTTTTATTTCTTCTTCTACTTCTTCTCCTTCTGCTTCCTCTTCTTCCTCTTCTAATTCTTCTTCTACTTCTCCTTGCTCTTTTTTTCTTCTTCTTCTTCTTCATTCCATCTTCTTATGTTTTGTCTTCTTCTTCTTTGTATTCATCATCATCATTTTCTTCTTCTTCTTCTTCTTTCCCTTCTTCTTCTTCTTCTTTTTTCTTCGTAATCTATTCCTTCTTCTTCTCTAACTTCTTCTTTATCTGCTTCTTCTACTTCACCTTCACCTTGTTGTTGTTCTTCTTATTCCCTTTTTATTTCTCCTCTTCTTCATCACCATCTTCTTCTTCTTCTTCTTCTTCTTTTTCTTCTTCCACTTCTTCAACTTCTTCCTCGTCTTCCTCTTCTCCTTCATCTTCTTCTTGTTCATGTTCTTCTTTCTCTTCTTCTTCTTCTTGTTCTTCTTTGTTTTTTTCTTCTTTTTCGTCTTCTTTTCTTCTTCTTCTTCTTCTTCTTCTTCATCTACTTATTTTTCTTCTTATTCTTCTTCTCGTTCTACTACTTCTTCTTGTTCTTCCTCTTCCTTTTCTTCTTCTTCTTCTTTTTCATTTTCTTTTTTTTCTTCTTCATCTTCTTCTTCTTCTTTTCATCATCTTCCCATTCTACTTCTTCTTCTTCTTCTTCCTGTTCTTCTTCTTCTACTTCTTCTCCTTCTTTATCATCTTCTTCTTCTACTACATCTTCTTTATCTTTGTTTACTTGTTCTTCTTCTTCTTCATTTTCTTCATCATCATCTTCTTCTTCTTCTTTATCGTTTTCTTTTTCTATTGCTTTTTCTTCTCTTTTACCTTCTTCACCTTCTTCTCCTTTTCTATCTTCTACTTCTTCTTCTTCTTCTTCTTCTTCTTCTTTCCCTTCAACATCTTCCTCTTCTACTTCTTTTTCATCTTCTTCATCTTCTACTTCTTCTTCTTCTTCTTTTTCTTCTTATTCGTCTCCATCTTCTTCTTTTTCTTCTTCTTCTCCTTCTTGTTCTTCTTCTTCTTCATCATCATCATCTTCTTCTTCTTCTTCTGCTTCTTCTTCTTCCACTACTTCATCCTCTACTTCTTCGTCTTCGTCTTCTTGTCCTTCTTCCCCTTCTTCTTCTTCTTCTTTTTCTTCGTCTTCTTCATCTTCTTCTTTAACTTTTCCTTCTTCATCGTCTACTTCTTCTACTTCTGCTTCTATATTTTCTTCCTGTTGTTGTTCTTCTTCTACATCATCTTCTTCTTCATGTTCTTCTTCTACTTCTTCTTCTTCTTCTTTTTCTTCATCTTCTTCTTCTTCTTTTTCGACTTCTTCTTTTTCTTCTTCTTCTTCTTCTTCTTCTTCTTCTTCTTTCTCTTCTACTTCTTCTTTTTCTTCGTCATTTATTCTGTCTTCTTCTCTATCTTCTTCTTTATCTTCTTGTTCTTCTTTACCTTCACCTTGTTGTTGTTCTTCTTCTTCTCCTTCTACTTCTCCTTCTTCTTCATTATCATCATCATCATCTTCGTCTTCCTCTTCTACATCTTCCACTTCTTCAACTTCTTCCTCGTCTTCCTCTTCTTCATCTTCTTCATGTTCATGTTCTTCTTTCTCTTCTTCTTCTTGTTCTTCTTTGTCTTTTTCTTCTTCATCTTCTTCTTGTTCATGTTCTTCTTTCTCTTCTCTTCTTGTTCTTCTTTGTCTTTTTCTTCTTTTACTTCTTCTACATCTTCTTTTTCGTCTTCTTTTTTTTTTCTTCTTTTTCTACTTCTACTTATTTTTCTTCTTATTCTTCTTCTTCTCGTTCTACTTCTTCTTCTTGTTATTCTTCTTCTTCTTCTTCTTCTTCTTCTTCTTCTTCTTCTTCTTCGTCTTCTTCTTCTTCCTATTCTTCTTCTCTTTTTCTTCTTCTTCTTCTTCTTCTTTATCATTTTCTTCTTCTCCTTTATCATCTTCTTCTTCTACTACATGATCTTTATATTTATTTTCTTCTTCTTCATTTTCTTCATCATCATCTTCTTCTTCTTCTATATCTTTTTCTTTTTTTACTGTTTTTTCTTCTCTTTTTCCTTCTTCCCCTTCTTCTCCTTCTCTTTCTTCTTCTTCTTCTTCTTCTTCCCCTTCAACTTCTTCCTCTTCTTCTTCTTCTTCTTCTTCTTCTTTGTTTTCTTCTTCTTCTTCGTCTCAATCTTTGTCTTTTTCTTCTTCTCCTTTTTGTTCTTCTTCTTCTTCATCATCACTTCTTATTCTTCCTCTTCTTCTTCTTCCACTTCATCATCTGCTTCTTCATCTTCGACTTATTGTTCTTCTTCCCCTTCTTCTTCTTCTTCTTCTTTTCATTCGAATTTTTCATCTTCTTCTTCAACTTTTTCTTCATCGCCTTCTTCTTCTTCTTCTATATTTTCTTCTTCCTCTTCTTCTTCTTCTACATCTTCTTCTTCTTATTCTCTTGCTTCATCTTCTTCTTCTCTTCTTCGACTTCTTGTTCTTGTTCTTCTTCTTCTTCTCTTCTACTTCTTCTTCTGCTTCTTCTACTTCTTCTTCTCCTTCTCTCCTTCTCCTTCTTCTTCTTCTTTTCTTCTCCTTCTTTATCTTCTCCTTCTTTGTCTTCTCCATTTTCTTCTTCTTCTTCTTCTTCGTTTAATTCTTCTTCTTCTTCTTCAATTTCTTCTTCTTCTTTTTCTTCTTCTTCCTCTTCTTTTTCTTCATCTTCTTCATCTTCTTCTTCTTCTTCTTATTCTCTTTCAAAATCTTAGTCTTCTTCTCCTTCATCTTCCTCATCTTCTTCAACATTGTCTTCTACTTCTTCTTTGTCTTCTTCTTCTTCGTCTTCTTTGCCTTCTTGTTCTTCTTCTTCTACCTCTTCTCCTCATTGTCCTTCTCCATCTTCTTGTTCTTGTTCTTCTTTTTGTTCTTCTTCTTTATCTTCTTCTTCCCCTTCTTCTTCACGTCCTTCTCTTTCTTCTCCTTCTTCACCTTCTTCTTCTTCTTCTTCTTCTTCTTCTTTTTCATCTTCTTCTTTTTCTTCTTCTTATTCCCCTTCCTCTTCTTCCTCTTCTTCTTCTACCTCTTTTTCATCTTCATTGTCATCATCTTCTTCTTCATCTCCTTCTTCTTCTACATCTTCACCTTCATCATCAACATCTTCTTCTTCTTCTTTACATTCTTCTTTTTCTTCTTCTTCTTCTTTTTCTTTTTCTTTTTCTTTTACTTCTTCTTCTTCTTCTTCTTCCATTTCTTTTTCTTCTACTTCTCTTTTCTACTTGTTTTTAATCTTGATCTTGATCTTCTTCTTCTTTTTCTTATTATTCTTCTTCTTCTTCTACTTCTGCTTCTCCCCCTTCTTCTTCTTCTTCTCCTTCTTCTTATTCTTATTCTTCTTCTCCTTCTTAAAGTTTTTCTTCTTTTTTTTCATCTTCATCTTCTTCCAACTTTTTCTTCTTCTTTCTTCATGTTCTTCTTCTTCTTTGTCTTCTTCATCTTCTTCTTCATCTTCTTCTTCATCTTCTTCTTCTTCTTCTTCTCCTTCTTTTCGTCCTTCTTCTTCTTCTTCTTCCTCTTCTTCTTCTTCTTCTTCTTATTCTTCTTCTTCTTCTTCTTCTTCTTCTTCTCTTGATCATCTTCTTCTTCTTTTCGTCGTCTTCCTATTCTACTTCTTCTTCTTCTCCTTCTTCAAGTTCTTCTTCTTCTTCTTCTTCTTATCATCTTCTTCTTCCCCTTCTTTATCATCTTCTTCTTCTACTACATCATCTTTATATTTGTTTTCTTCTTCTTCTCTTCTTCATTTTCTTCATCTTCATCTTCTTCTTCTTTATCTTTGTCTTTTTCTACTGCTTTTTCTTCTCTTTCTCCTTCTTCCCCTTCTTCTCCTTCTCTTTCTTCTTCTTCTTCTTCCCCTTCATCTTCTTCCTCTTCTTCTTCTTCTTCTTCATCATCTTCTTTTTCTTCTTGTTCTTTTTCTTCTTCTTCGTCCACATCTTCTTCTTCTTCTTCTTCTCCACCTCCTCCACCTCATTTTTCCTTTTCCTCAACTTCTTCTTTATCTTCCTCTTCTTCTTCTTCTTCTTCTCCTTCTTCTTCTTCTCCAACTTCTTCATCGTCTTCTACTTCTTCTTCCTACTTCTTCCTCTTCTTCTTGTTCTTCTTCTTCTTCTTTTTATTCTTCTTCTTCTTCAACTTCTTTTTCTTCTTCTTCTTCTTCCTCCTCTTCTTTTTCTTCATCTTCTTTATCTTCTTCTTCTCCTTGTTCTCTTCCAAAATCCTCCTCTTCTTCTTCTTCATCTTCGTCATCTTCTTCATCTTTTTCTTCTTCTTCTTCTTCTTTTTCTTCTTCTTCTTGTCCTTCTTCTTCTTCTTCTTCTTCTTCTTCATGTTCATCTTCTTCGTCTTCTTCTTCTTTTAGTCGTCTTCCTATTCTACTTCTTCTTCTTTAAGTTCTTCTTCTTCTGCTTCTTCTTCTTCTTTATGATCTTCTTCTTCTCCTTCTTTATCATCTTCTTCTTCTACTACATCATCTTTATATTTTTTTTCTTCTTCATTTTCTTCATCATCATCTTCTTCTTCTTCTTTATCTTTTTCTTTTTTTACTACTTTTTCTTCTCTTTTTCCTTCTTCCCCTTCTTCTCCTTCTCTTTCTTCTTCTTCTTCTTCTTCTTCCCCTTCAACTTCTTCCTCTTCTTCTTCTTCTTCTTCATGTTCTTCTTCTTTTTCTTCTTCTTCGTATCCATCTTTGCCTTTTTCTTCTTCTTCTCCTTCTTGTTCTTCATCTTCTTCATCATCACTTCTTATTCTTCCTCTTCTTCTTCTTCCACTTCTTCATCCTCTGCTTCTTCATCTTCGTCTTGTTGTTCTTCTTCCCCTTCTTCTTCTTCTTCTTCTTTTCATTCGTCTTCTTCATCTTCTTCTTCAACTTTTTCTTCATCGCCTTCTTCTTCTTCTTCTATATTTTTTTCTTCCTCTTATTCGTCTTCTACATCTTCTTCTAGATCATCTTCTTCTTCTTCTTATTCTCTTGCTTCATCTTCTTCTTCTTCTTCTTTGACTTCTTCTTCTTCTTCTTCATTGTTTTCTTCTTCTTCTTCTTTTCTACTTCTTCTGCTTCTTCTACTTCTTCTTGTCCTTCTTCTCCTTCTCCTTCTTCTTCTTCTTTTCTTCTCCTTCTTTATCTTCTCCTTCTTCATCTTCTCTTTCTTCTTCTTCTTCGTTTAATTCTTCTTCTTCTTCAATTTCTTCTTCTTCTTCTTCTTCTTCTTCCTCTTCTTTTTCTTCATCTTCTTCATCTTCTTCTTCTTCTTCTTCTTGTTCTCTTTCAAAATCTTAGTCTTCTTCTCCTTCATCTTCGTCATCTTCTTCAACATTGTATTCCACTTCTTCTTAGTCTTCTTCTTCTTCATCTTCTTCTTCTTCGTCTTCTTTGCTTTTTTCTTCTTCTTCTTCTTCTTCGTCCCCTTCAACTTCTTCCTCTTCTTCTTCTTCTTCTTCAACTTCTTCTTCTTCTTCTTCTTCTTCTTCATCTACATCTTCTTCTTCTTCTTCTCCACCTCCTCCTTTTTCCTTTTCCTCAACTTGTTCTTTTATATCTTCTGCTTCTTCTTCTTCTTCTCCAACTTCTTAATCTTCTTCTACTTCTTCTTCATACTTCTTCCTCTTCTACTTCTTCTTCTTCTTCTTCTTTTTATTCTTCTTCTTCAACTCATTCTTCTTCTTCTTTTTCTTCTTCCTCCTCTTCTTTTTCTTCATCTTTTTAATCTTCTTCTTCTTCTTCTTGTTCTCTTTCGAAATCTTCCTCTTCTTCTTCTTCATCTTCGTCATCTTCTTCATCTTTGTCTTCTACTTCTTCATCTTCTTCTTCTTCTTGTTCTTCTCCTTTTTCTTCTTCTTCTTCATCCTCTTCTCCTCATTACCCTTCTCCATTTTCTTATTCTTGTTCTTCTTTTTGTTCTTCTTTTTTATCTTCTTCTTCTTCCCCTTCTTCTTCCCTTCCTTTTCTTTCTTCTCCTTCTTCACCTTCTTCTTCTTCTTCTTCTTTTTCTTCTTTTTCGTCTTCTTCTTTTTCTTCTTCCCCTTCTTCTTCTTCCTCTTCTTCTTTTACCTCTTCTTCGTCTTCATCCTCATCATCATCTTCTTCTTCTTCTTCTTCTTCTTCTACATCATCTTCTTCATTACCAACAACTTCTTCTTTACATTCATCTTTTTCTTTTACTTCTTCTTCTTCTTTTTCTTTTTCTTTTTCTTCTACTTCATCTTCTTCTTCCATTTCTTCTTCTTCCTCTTCTTCTTCTTCTTAATCTTCTACTTCTTCTCTCTCTTCTTGTTTTTAATATCGATCATCTTCTTCTTCTTCTCTTTCTTATTCTTCTTCTTCTGCTTCTGCTTCTCCCCCTTCTTCTTTTTCTTCTCTTTCTTCTTTTTCTTATTCTTCTTCTCCTTCTTAAAGTTTTTCTTCTTATTTTTCATCTTAATTTGTTTGCCTTCTTCATCTTCTTCTTCTTCTTCTACTTCTTCTCCTTCTTCTTCTTCTTCTTCTTCTTCTCCTACATTTTCTCCTCCTTCTTCTTCTTCTTCCTCTTCTTCTCCTACTTCTTCTTATACTACTCTACTCTTCTTCTTCTCCTTCTTATCCTTCTTCCTCTTCTTCTTATTCTTCTTCCTTTTCTTTATCATCTCCTTTTTCTTCTTCTTCTTCATCTTCTTATTCTTTTTCTTCTCTCTTCTTCTTCTTCTTCTTCTTTTTTGTCTTGTTCGTTTATTTCTTTGCCTTCTTCTTCCTCTCTTCCTCTTCTTCATCATCATTTTATTCTTCTTCTTCTTTGTCTTTCTCGTCTTCTACTCCGTCTTCTTCTTCATGCTCATTCTTCTTTTTTTCCGACTTATACTTCCTCTTCTTCTTCTTCATCTTCTTCTTATTCTTCTTCTTTCTTTTAGTTCTTCTTCCTCTTCTTTTCCTTCTTCTTCTTCATCTTCTATTTCTTCTTCTTCTTTTCTTCTTCTACTTCTACTTTTTCTTCTCCTCCTGCTTCTTCTTCTTCGTCTTACTCTTTTTAGTCATCCTCTTCTTCTTCTCTTCTTCTTCTACTTCTACTTCTACTTTTTCTCTCTCCTCCTGCTTCTTCTTCTTTGTCTTCATCATATTCCTCTTCTTCTTCGTCTTACTCTTTTTAGTCGTCCTCTTCTTCTTCTTCTTCTTCTTCTTATTATTCTTCTTCTTCTACCTATTCTTCATATTCTTCTACTTGTTTTTATATTCAACTTTTATTTTTTATCATCTTATTCTTCTTTTTCTTCTTCTTCATTTTCTTCTTCTTCTTCTTCTTCTTCTTCTTCTTTTTTGTCTTGTTCTTTTACTTCTTTGCCCTCTTCTTCTTCCTCTTCTTCTTCTTCTTCTTTGTCCTACTCATCTTCTACTTGCCTTCTTCTTCTTCTCCTCATTCTTCTTCTTCTCCAACTTATACTTCCACTTCTTCTTCTTCCTCTTCTTCTTCTTATTCTTCTTCTTCTTCTTCTTATTCTTCTTCTTTTCCTTCTTGTTCTTCATCTTCTCTTTCTTCTTCTTCTTCTTCTTATTCTTCTTCTTCTCCTCCTGCTTCTTCTTCTTCACCTTCATCATCATCCTCTTCTTCTTCGTGTTACTCTTTTTAGTCTTCCTCTTCTTATTATTATTATTATTATTCTTCTTCTTCTTCAACCTATTCTTCATAATCTTCTACTTCTTATTTATATTCGACTACTTATTTTTTATCATCTTCTTATTGTTGTTCTTCTTCTTCTCCATCTTCTTCTTCTTCTTCTTCTTCTTCATTTTCCTCTTAATCTTTGTCTTCTTCTTTTTCTTCATCATCGTCATCTTGTTATCTGTCTTCTTCATTTTGTTCTTCTTGTCTTCACCTTCACCTTGTTGTTTTTCTTCTACTTCACCTTCTTCTCCATCTTTTTCTTCTTCTTCTTCTTCTTCATCTTCTTCTTCTTCTTCTTTTCCTCCTACTTCCTCTTCTTCATCTTCTTCTTATTCTTCTCCTTCTTCTTCTACTTCTTCTTCTTCTTCTTCTTCCTCTTCTTCTTCTTCTTCTTCTTCGTCTTCTTCTTCTTGATCTTGTTCTTCTTCTTCTTTGACTTCTTCATCTTCATCTTCTTCCACTACTTCTTCTCCTTTGCCATCTTCTTTGTGTTCTTCTCCTTCTTCTTCTTCTTGCTGTTATTTATCTTTTTCCTTTTCTTCCTCTTCTTTTTCGACTTCTTTTTATTTTCCTTCTTCTTTTTCTTCTTCTTCTTCTCCTCCTCCTCCTTCTCCTCCTCCTTCTTCTTCTACTACTACTACTTCTACTTTGTCTTCTTTGTCTTCTTCTTCTTCTTCTTTGACTTCTTCTTTTTGTGTTCTTCTTTTCTGTCATCATCTTCTTTTTCTTCTTCTTCCTCTTCCTTTTCTTCTTCTTCTTCTTATTTTTCTTCTTCTTCTTCTTCTCCTTCTCCTTCTTTTTCTGCTTCTTCTTCTTCTTCTAATTCTAATTCTCCTTCTTGTTATTCTTCTTCTTCTTCATCATCTTCTTCTTCTTCTACTTTTTCAACTTCTTCTTCTTCTCCTTCTCTTTCTCCTTCTTCTTCTTCTACTTCATCTTCTACTTCTTCTTCTTGTTCCACTTCTACTTCTTCTTCTTTATCCTCCTCTCCTTCTTCTTCTTGTTCTTCTACTTCTTTTTCTTCTTTATCTTCTTTTTAAACTTCCTTATCCTCTTCTTCTTCTTCTCCTCCTTCTTCTACTACTACTTCTTCTTCTTCTTCTTCTTTGTCTACTTCTTATTCTTCTTCAACATCTACTACTTCTTCTTCTTTTTGTTCTTCTTCTTGAACTTCTTCTTCTTCTTCTTCATTCTCTTCTTCTTCTTCTTCTTCTTGGTCTTCTTCTTCTTTGCCTTTTTCTTCTTCTTCTTCTTCTTCTTCTTCTCCTTCTTTGTTATCTTCATCTTCACCATCATCATCATCTTCTTCTTCTTCTTCTTCTTCTTCGTCTTCGATTTCTTTTTCTTCTACTTCTTCTTCTTCTTCTTCTTCTTCTTCTTTCTCTTCCTCTTCTTCCTCATCTACCTCTTCTTCTTCTTCGTCTTTGCCTTCCTCTTCTACCTCTTTTTCTAGTACTATTACTTCTTCTTCATCATCTTCTTCCACCTCTTTTTCTTCTTCATCTTCTTTTTCTTCTTCTTCCTCTTCTTCTTCTTCTTCTTCTTCTTCTTCTTCTTCTTCTTCTTCTTCTTCTTCCTCATCGTCTTCTTCTTCTTCTTCTTCATCTACTTCCTCATCTTCCTGCTCATCTTCTACTTTCGATTCTTCTTCTTCCTCTTCTTCTACTTCTTCTTTTTCTTCTTCTTTATCTTCTTCTTCTTCTACTTTCTCTTCTTCTTCTTCTTTTTCTTTTTCTTCTTCTTCTTTTTCTAGTTTCTTCTTCTTCATCTTCCTCTATTTCTTCGTCTTCTTCTACTTCTTCATCTTCATCTTCTTCTTCTTCTTCTCCTTCTCCTTCATTTTCTTCACTTTCTTCTTCCTCCCCTTCTTCTTCTTCTCCTTATTCTTCTTCTTCTTATCCTTTTTTTTTGTTGACTTCCCCTTCTTCTTCATCATCATCTTCTTCTACTTCTTCTTCTTCTTCTTCTTGATCTTCTCCTTCTTCTTCTTCATCTTCATCTTCTTCGTCTTTACCTTCGTCTTTTCCTTCTTCTATATCTTCTTCTTTTTCCTCTTCTTCATCATCTTCTTCTTCTTCTTTGTCTTCACCTTCTTATTCTTCTTCTTCTTCTTGTTGTTTTTCTTTGTCTTTGCCTTCTTATTCTATTTCTTCTTCTTCTTCTTCTTCTTCCTCTTCTTCTTCTTCTACTTCTTCTTTATCATCATCTTCTTCCTTTTCTTCTTCTTCATCATCTTCTTCTTCTTCTTCTTCATGTTCTTCTTCTACTTGTTCTCCTTTTTCTTTTTCTTCATCTTCTTCTTCTCCTTCTCCTTCTTCTTCAACTTCTTCTTCTTCTTCAACTTCTTCTCCTTCTTTGTCTTCTTCTTCTTCAACTACTTCTTTCTTTTCTCCTTCTTCTTCTTCTTCTTCCTCCTCTTTATCTTCTTCTTCTTCCTCCTCTTCTTCTACTTCTTCTTCTTCTTCTTCTTCTTCTTATTTTCCATCTTTTGAATCTTTTCTCTTCTTCTCCTTTGTCTTCTTCTACTTTTTCCTCTTCCTCCTCTACTTCTTTGCCTTTTTCTTCTTCTTTTTTTCTTCTTCTTCTCCTTCCAGATCTTCTTCTTTTTCTTCTTCTTCTTCTACTTTTTCTTGGTCATCTTGTTCTTGTTCATCTTCTTCCTTTTCTTCTTCTTCTTCTTCTTCTTCTTCTTCTTCTTCTTCTTCTTTTTCTTTCTCTTCTTTTTCTTCTTCTTCTTCTTCTTCTTCTCCTCCTTCTTCTTCTTATTCTTCTTGTTTTTATTCTTTTTCTTAGTCTTCTTCTTCTTCCTCCTCTTCCTTCACATCTTCTTCTTCATCTTCTTCTTCTTCTTCTCTTTCTTCTCATTCTTCTCTATTTACTCCTTCTTCTTCTTCTTCTTATATGTGTTCTTCTTCCTTGTCTTCTTCTTCTTCTTTTTCTTGATATTCTTCTTCTTTTCCTTCTTCTTGTTCTTCTTCTTCTTCATCTTCTTCTTCTTCTTGTTGTTCTTCTTCTTCTCCTTCTTCTTCATCTTCTTCCTCTTCTTCTTCTTCTCCTTCTTCTTATTCTCTTTCTTCTTCTTCATCTTTTTCATCTTCTTCCTCTTCTTTTATTTTTACTTTTTCGACTTCTTCTTCTTCTTTTCCTTCTTGCTCTTCTCTTTAATCTACTTCTTTGTTTCCATCTTATTCTTTGTTTTCTTCATGTTCATCTTCTTCTTCTTTTTCTTCTTCTTTCTACCTTTTCTTCTCCATCTTTGTCTTCTTCTCCTTCTTCTTCTCTTTCTTCTTTCTCTACTTCTTCTCCTTCTTCTTCTTCTTCTCCTTCTTATTCTTCTCCTTCTCCTACTTTTTCTTCTCCTTCTTCTTCTTCATCATCATATTCTTCTTCTTCTTCTTCTTCATCTTTTTCTTCTTCTTCTTCTTTTTCTTCTTCTTTGTTTTCTTCATCTTCTTCTTCTTCTTCTTCGTCTTCCTCTTCTTCTTCTTCTTCTTCTTTTTCTTCCTCTACTTCATCATCTCCTTCTTCTTCTTCTTCTTTATATTCGTCTTGTTATATTTTAGCTTCTTCTTCTTCTTCTTCTTACTCTTCGTCTTCTCCCTCATCATGATCATCATCTTCTTCTTCTTCTTCTTCATCATCATCATCTTCTTCTTCTACTTTGTCTTCTTCTTCTTTTTCTTTATCATCTTCTTCTTGTTCTCTTTCTTCTTCTTGTTCTCCTTCTTCTTCTTCCTCCTCTTCTTCATCGTCATCTTCTTCATCTTCTACTTTTTCTTCTTCTTCTTCATCTTCATCTTCTTCTTCTTTTTCTTCGTCCACTTAATCTTCTTCTTCTTCTTCTTCTTCTTCTTCTTCTTCTTCTTATTTCCCTCCTTTTTCTAAAACTTCTTCTTCTTCTTCTTCTTTTCTGCTTCTTCATCTTCATCTTATATTTCTTCTTCTTCTCCTTTTTCTTCATCATCATCATCTTCTTCTTCTTCCTTTTCTTCTTCTTCTTGTTCTTCTTCTTCTTCTTCTTCTTCTTCTTCTAGTTCTTCTTCTTCTTCTTCTTCTTCTTCTTCTTCTTCTTCATCTTCTTCATCTTCTTCTTATTCTTCTCCTTCTTCTTCTTCATATTATTCCCCTCCTTCTTAACATACTTCTTTATCTTCTTCTTCTTCTGCTTCAACTTTTTCTTCTTCTTCTTCTTCTTCTTCATCTCCTTTTTCTTCTTCCTCTTCTTCGTCTTCTTCGTCATCTTCTTCTTTTCTTCGTCTTCTTCTTCTTCTTCTTCTTCTTCTTCTCCTTCTTCTTTTTCTACTTCTGCTATTTCTTCTTCTTCTTCTTCTTCATATTCTTCTTCTTCTTCTTCTTCTTCTTATTTATTTTCTTCTCCTTCCTTGTCTTCTTCTTTTTCATCATCATCTTCATCTTCTTCTCTGTCTTCTTCTTTTTCTTCTTCTTTGTCTTCACCTTCACCATGTTGTTTTTCTTCTTCTTCACCTTCTTCTCCTTCTTTTTCTTCTTCTTCTTCTTCTTCTTCCTCATCCTCTTCTTTATCTTCTTTCTATTCTTTTTCTCTTTCTTCTTCTCCATAATCTTCTTCTTCTTCTTCGTCACCTTCTTCTTCTTCTTCTTCTTCTTCTTCTCCTTCGTCTTCTTCTTCTTCTTCTTCTTCGTCCTCTTCTTCTTCTTCTTTTTCTGCTACTACTTTGTCCTCCCCCTCCTCTTCTACTTCTTCTTCTTCTTCTTCTTCTTCTTCCTCTTCGTAATCTTCTTCTTCTTCTTTATCATCATCTTCTTCTTTTTCTTCTTCTTCATCTTCTTCTTCTTCTTCTTCTTCTTCTTCTTCATCTCCTTTGTCTTCTTCTTCTTCTTCGTCTTCACCTTCTTCTTCTTCTTTCTTCTTCTTCATCTTTCTTTATTTCTTCGTCTTCTTCTTCTTCTTCTTTTTCTTCTTCATTTTCTTCTTTTTTGTCTTCTTCATCTTCTTCTTCTTCCTCTTCTCCTTCTCCTCATTTTTCTTCTCCTTATTCTTCCTCCCCTTCTTCTTCTTCTCCTTCTCCTTCTTCTTTGTCTTCTTATTCTTCTTCTTTTTCAACTTTCCCTTGTTCTTCTTCTTATTCTTTTTCGTCTTCATCGTCTTCTTCTTTTTCTTTGTCATCTTGTTCTTCTTCATCTTCTTCTTTTTCTTCCACTTCTTCTTGTTCTTCTTCTTCTTGTTTCTTTTCTTTCTCTTCTTTTTCTTCTCCTCATTCTCCTCCCCCTCCGTTTTCTCCTTCTTCTTGTTGTTCTTCATCTTTTTATTCTTTTTCTTTGTGTTCTTCTTCTTCTTCCTCTTCATTTTCTTCTTCTTCTTCTTGTTCTTCTTCTTCAATTTCTTCTTTTTCTTCTCCTTTTACTCCTCCTTGTTTTTCTTCTTCTTCTTCTTCTACTTCTTCTTCTCCTTCTCCTTCTCCTTCTTCTTCTACTACTACTACTACTACTTCTTCTCGTTCTGCTTCTTCTTCTTCTTCTTTGTCTTCCTCTCCTCCTACTTCTTCTACTTGATCTTATTTTTAAACTTCTTTATCATCATCATCTTCTTCTTCTTCTTCTTCTTGTTTTTCTTCATCTTCTTACTCCAGTTCCTCTTCTTCTACTTCTTCTTCTTTTTCTCCTTATTGGACTTCTTCTTCTTCCTCATCCTCTTCTTCTTCTTCTTCCTCTTCTTCTTTTTCCTCTTCTTCTTCTTTTTCTTCTTCTTCTTCGTCTTCACTTTCTTTTTCTTCTTTTTGTTGTTCTTCTTCTTTTTCTTCTTCTTTCTCTTCAACTTTTTCCTGATCTTCATCTTTTTCTTCTTCGTCTTCTTCTTCTTCACCTTGTACTACTACTACTACTACTTTTTCATCTTCTTCTTCTTCTTCTTGTCATTCTTCTTGTTCTTCATCTTCTTCTTCTTCTTCTTCTTCTTCTTCTCCTTCTTCCACTTTGTCCTATTTTTCTTTTTCTTCTTTTTCTACTTTTTCATTCTCTTTTTCTTCTTCTTCTTCCACTTGTCCTTCTTCTTCTTCTTCTTCTTCTTTTTCTTCTATATCATCATCTTTTCATTTTTTTTCTTTTTCAACAAATTCTTCTTCTTATTCTTTATCATTTTCTTCTACTTCTTCATCTTCATCTTCTTCTTTTTCAACTTTCATCTTCTTCATCTTCCACTCTTTCTTCATCTTCTTCATTTTTTCTTCTTTGTCTTCTTCATCTTCTTCTCCTTCTTTTCATTTTTCTTCTTTTTCTTCTTCCTCCCCTTCTTATTCTTCCTATTTTTTTTCTTCTTCTTCTTGTTCTTCTTCTTTTTCGACTTCCACTTGTTGTTGTTCTTCTTGTTCTTCTTCACCTTTGTCTTCTTCTTCTTCTTCTTCACCTTTGTCTTCTTCTTCTTCTTCTTCTTCTTCTTCTTCTTCTTTTTCTTCTTCTTCTTCTTCTTCTTCTTCTTCTACTTCTTCTTCTTCTTCTTCTTATTCTTCTTCTTCTTCTTCTTCTTCTTCTTCATCTTCTCCTTCTTCTTCTTCGTGTTCATCTACTTTGTCTTCTCTTTTGTCTTTTCCTTCTTCTATATCTTCTTCTTCTTCTTTTTCTTTTTTTTTCTTTTTCTACTTCTTCTTGTTCTTCTTCTTCTACTTCTTCTTTTTCTTCTTCTTCTTCTTCTTCTTCATTTTCTTCTTCTTCTTCATCTTCTTCTTCTTCTTCTTTGCCTCCTCCTCCTTTTCTTCTTCTTCATCATCTTCTCCTTCTTCTTCTTCTTTTTTATCTACATCTTCTTCTTCTTCTTCTTCTTTTTTATTTACTTCTTCTTCTTCTTCTTCTTCTTCTTCTATTTCTTCTTCTTCTCCTCCTTCTTCATCTTCTTCTTCTTGTTCTACTTCTTCTTTGTCTTCTCCTTCTTCTTGTTCGTCTTCTTCTTCTTCTTCTTCTTCTTCTTCTTCTCATTTTTCTTCTTTTCTTTCTTTCTCTTCTTCTTCTTCATCATCTTCTTCTTCATCTTCTTCTTCTTTGTCTTCTTGTTTTTCTTCTTCTTTTCCTTCTTCTTCTTCTTCTTCGATTTCTTCTTCTTCTTGTCCTTTCAAGTCTTCTTCTTCTTCCCAGTCATCTTGTTTTTCTTCATCTTCTTCTTTTTCTTCCTATTCTTCTTCATCTTCTTCTTGTTCCTTTTCTTCCTCCTCTTATTCTTCTTGTTGTTCTTCTTCTTCTTCTTTTCGTTCTTTTTTTCTTCTTCTTGTCATTCTCCTCCCCCTCCATCTTCTCCTTCTTCTTCTTCTTGTTATTCTTTTTATTCTTCTTCTTGGTCATGTTCTTCTTCCTCCTCTTCTTTTTCTTCTTCTTCTTCTTCACTTTCTTCTCTTTCCTTCCTTTTACTCCTTCTTCCTCTTCTTCTTCTTCTTTTTCTTCTTCTTCTACTTCTTCTTCTTCCTCTTCTTCTTCTTGTCGTTCTTCTTCTTCTTCTTCTACTTCTTCTTCTTCTTCTTCTTTTACTTCTTCTTCTTCTTCGTCTTCTTCTTCTACTTTTTCATCGTATTCTTCTTCTTTTTCTTCT
>JAIUJO010002887.1:40000-45000 GCA_023846275.1 Vanilla planifolia | reverse complement strand
TCTTCTTCTACTTTTTCTTGTCTCCTTCTTGTTCTTCTTCTTCTTCATCTTCATCTTCTTTTTCCTTTTCTTTTTTTTCTTCATATTCATCTCCTTCTTTGTCATCTTCTTCTTCTTCTTCTTTTACTTCTTTCATTCTTCTTCTTCTTCTTCTTCTTCTTCTATTTCTTCTTCTTCTTCCACTTCTTCTTCTTCTTCTTCTTTATCTTCATCTTCTTCTTATTATTATTATTTTATTTCTTTGTCTTCTTCTTCTAAATCTTCTTCTTCTTCTTCTTCATCTTCTTCTTCTACTACTTCTTTTTCTTCTTCTTCTACTTCTTTTTCTTCTTCTTTTTCTTCTTCTTCTTCTTCTTCTTCTTCTTCTACTTCTACTTGTTCTTCTTCTTCATCCTCTACTTCTTCTTCTCCTTCTTTTCTTCATCTTCTTCTTCACCTTCTTTTTCTTCTTCTTCTTCTTCATCTACATTTTTTTCTTCTTGCTCTTCTTTCTTTTCGTCTGCTTCTTCTTCTTCTTCTTTTTCGTCTTCTTCTTCTTTGTCTTCTCCATCTCCTTCTTCTTCTTCTTCTTCTACTTCTTCCTCTTATTATTGTTCTTTTTCTTCTTTTTATTTATCTTCTTCATCTTCTTCTTCTACTTCTTCTTCAACTTCTTCTTTTTCTTCTTCTTCTTTGTCTTCTTCTTCTTCTTTTACTTCTAAATCTTCTTCTTCTTCTTCTTCCTCATCTTCTTCTTCGTCTTCATGTTCTTCTTCGTCTTCTTCTTCTTCTTCCTCATCTTCTCCTTCTTCTTCATCTTATATTTGTTCTTCTTTTTCCACTTCTTCTTCTTCTTCTTCTCCTTCTTCTTCGTCTTCTATTTGTTCTGTTTCCACTTCTTCTTCTTCTACTTCTTCTTTTACTTCTTCTACTTCTCTTTCTTCTTATTCTTCTCCGTCTACTACTTCTTTATCTTCTTCTTCTTCTTCTTTTTCTTCTTTGTCTTCTATTACTTCATCTTCATCTTCTTCTTCTTATTTTTCTTCTTCTTCTTCTTCTTTTACTTCTTCTTCTTCGTCTTCTTCTTCTTTTTCATCATATTCTTCTTCTTCTACTTCCTCCTTTTTATATTTTTCTTCTTCATCTTCTTCATCATGTTGTCCTTCTTCTACTACTTTTTCTTCTTCTACTTCTTCTCCATCTACATCTTCTCTTTCTTCTTCTTATTCATCATCATCTTCTTCTTCTTCATCTTCTTCTTTCTTTTTCTTCTTCTTCTTCTTCTTCTTCTTCTTCTTCTTCTTTTTGTTCTCTTTCTTCTTCTTCTGCTTCATCATCATCTTCTTCTTCCTCTTCTTCTTCTACTACTTCTTCTTTCTCCATCTTATTCTTCTTCTTCATCTTAATCTTTGTCTTCCTTTTCTTCTTTTTTCTTCCTATTCTTCTCCTTCTTTTTTTTTTCTTCTTCTTCTTCTTATTCTTCTTTTACTTTTTCTCCATCTTCTTCTTCTTCTTCTTCTTAAACTTCTCCTTCTTCTTGTTCTTCTTCTTCTTCTTCCTCTTCTTCTTCTTCTTCTTCTTCTTATTCTTCTTCTTCTCACTCTTCTCCTTCTTCTTCTTTTTCTTCTTATTATTATTATTATCATTCTTCTTCTTCTTCTTCATTATCATCTTCTTCTCCTTTGTCTACTTCTTATTCTTCTTCTTTTTCTTCTTCTTCTTCTTTTCCTCGTTCTTCTTCAACTGCGTCTTCTTCATCCCCTACTTCTCCTTCTCCTTCTCCTTCTTCTTCTTCTTCTACTAATACTTTTGCTTTGACTTTTTCTGATTTTTGTCCCCTTCTTCTTCTTCATCTAGTACTTCTTCTTCGACAACCATTTCTTCTTCTTCTTGTTCTTCTTCCTCTCCATCTTCAATTTCTTTTTCTTCTTCTTCGTCGACTTCTTTTTCTAATTCTTCTTCTTCTTCTTTTTCTTCTTCTTCCTGTTCTTCTTCTTCCACTTCTTCATCTTCTACGTCTTTGTCCTATTCTTCTTCTTCGTCTTCTTCTTCTTCTTATTCTTCTTCTTCTTCTTTGTCTTCTTCTTATTCTTTTCCTTCTTTGTCTTCTTCTTCTTCTTATATATATCTTCTTCTTCTTCTTCTTCTTCTTCTTCTTCTTCTTTATCTTCAACTTCTTCTTATTCTGCACCCTCTTCTTCTTCTTCTTTCTCTTCTTTAACTGCTTCTTCTTCTCCTTCTTCGTCTTCTTCTTCTTCTTTTTCATCATCATCATCATCTTCTTTTTCTTCCTCTTCTTCTTTTTCTTCTTCTTCATCTCCTACCTCTTCTTCTTCTTCTTCTACTACTTCTTCTTCTAGTTCTTCTTCTTCTTCTTCTTCTTCTTCTTCCTCTTCTTCTTCTCTTTCTCCTTCTCCTTCTTCTTCTTCTTCAATTTCTTTGTCTTCTTCTTAATCTTCTTCTCCTTCTAAATCTTCTTCTTCTTCTTCTTCTCCTTCTTCTTCGTCTACTTCTTCCATTTCTTCTTCTTCTTCTCCATCTTCTTCTTCTTCTTTTTCTTCTTCTTCTTCTTCTAATTCTTCTTATTCTTCGTCATCTTCTTCTTCTTCTACTTTTTCTTGTCTCCTTCTTGTTCTTCTTCTTCTTCATCTTCATTTTCTTCTTCCTTTTCTTTTTTTTCTTCATATTCTTCTCCTTCTTTGTCTTCTTCTTCTTCTTCTTCTTTTACTTCTTCAATTCTTCTTCTTCTTCTGCTTTTTCTTCTATTTCTTCTTCTTCCACTTCTTCTTCTTCTTCTTCTTTATCTTCATCTTCTTCTTATTATTATTATTTTACTTCTTTGTCTTCTTCTTCTATATCTGCTTCTTCTTCTTCTTCTTCTTCTTCTTCTACTACTTCTTTTTCTTCTTCTTCTTCTTCTTTTTCTTCTTCTTCTTCTTCTTCTTCTTCTTCTTCTTCTACTACTACTACTACTACTTCTTGTTCTTCTTCTTCATCCTCTACTTCTTCTTCTCCTTTTTTTTCTTCATCTTCTTCTTAATTTTCTTCTTCTTCTTCTTCTTCATCTTCTTGTTCTACGTTTTTTTCTTCTTCCTCTTCTTTCTTTTCGTCTTCTTCTTCTTCTTCTTCATCTTCTTCTTCTTCGTCTTCTTCTTCTTTGTCTTCTCCATCTCCTTCTTCTCCTTCTTCTACTTCTTCCTCTTATTTTTGTTCTTTTTCTTCTTTTTATTGATCTTCTTCATCTTCTTCTTCTACTTCTTTTTCATCTTCTTTTTCTTCTTCTTCTTTGTCTTCTTCTTCTTTGTTTTACTTCTAAATCTACTTCTTCTTCTTCTTCCTCATCTTCTTCTTCGTGCTCCTCATCTTCTTCTTTGCCTTCATGTTCTTCTTCGTCTTCTTCTATTTCTTCTTTCTCATCTTCTCCTTCTTCTTCATCTTATATTTGTTCTTCTTTTTCCACTTCTTCTTCTTCTTCTCCTTCTTCTTCGTCTTCTATTTGTTCTGTTTCCACTTCTTCTTCTTCTTCTTTTACTTCTTCTACTTATCTTTCTTCTCATTCTTCTCTGTTTACTACTTCTTTATCTTCTTCTTCTTCTTCTTTGTCTTCTATTACTTCTTCTTCATCTTCTTCTTCTTAGTTTTTTTCTTCTTCTTCTTCTTCTTCTTTCACTTCTTCTTCTTCTTTTTCTTCATATTCTTCTTCTTTTTCTTCTTCTTCTACTTGTTTCTCTTTATATTTTTCTTCTTCATCTTCTTCATTATGTTGTCCTTCTTCTACTTCTTCTCCATCTACTTATTCTCTTTCTTCTTCTTATTCATCATCATCTTCTTCTTCTTCATCTTCTTCTTTCTTTTTCTTCTTCTTCTTCTTCTTCTTCTTCTTCTTCTTTTTCTTCTCTTTCTTCTTCTTCTGCTTCATCATCATCTTCTTCTTCCTCTTCTTCTATTACTTCTTCTTTCTCCTTCTTATTCTTCTTCTTCAACTTCATCTTCGTCTTCCTTTTCTTCTTTTTTCTTCCTATTCTTCTCCTTCTTCTTCTTCTTCTTCTTGTTCTACTTTTACTTTTTCTCCATCTTCTTCTTCTTCTTCTTCTTATACTTCTCCTTCTTCTTGTTCTCCTTCTTCTTCTTCCTCTTCTTCTTCTTCTTCTTCTTCTTATTCTTCTTCTTCTCACTCTTCTACTTCTTCTTCTTTTTCTTCTTCTTATTATTATTATCATTCTTCTTCTTCTTCTATTTATTCTTCTTTTTGTTCTTCATTATCATATTCTTCTCTTTTGTCTACTTCTTCTTATTCTTCTTCTTCTTCTTCTTCTTCTTCTTCTTCTTTTCCTTCTGGTCTTCTTCAACTGCGTCTTCTTCATCCCCTACTTCTTCTTCTCCTTCTCCTTTTCCTTCTTCTTCTTCTTCTACTACTACTACTACTTCTTTTTCTTTGCCTTTTTCTTCTTTTTGTCCCCTTCTTCTTCTTGTTCATCTAGTACTTCTTCTTCGACATTCATTTCTTCTTCTTGTTGTTCTTCTTCCTCTTCGTCTTCATTTTCCTTTCCTTCTTCTTCGTGACTTCTTTTTCTAATTCTTCTTCTTCTTCTTTTTCTTCTTCTTCATCTTCTTCTTCTTCCACTTCTTCATCTTCTATGTCTATGTCTTTGTCTTATTCTTCTTCTTCTTATTCTTCTTCTTCTTCTTCTTCTTCTTTGTCTTCTTCTTATTCTTTTCCTTCTTTGTCTTCTTCTTCTTCTTATATATATCTTCTTCTTCTTCTTCTTCTTCTTTTTCTTCTTTATCTTCAACTTCTTCTTCTTATTCTGCACCCTCTTCTTCTTCTTCTTTGTGTTCTTTAACTACTTCTTCTCCTTCTTCATCCTCTTCTTCTTCTTTTTCATCATCATCATCATCATCATCTTCTTCCTCCTCTTCTTCTTTTTCTTCTTCTTTTTCTTCTTCTTCTTTTTCTTCTTCTTCTTCATCTCCTACCTCTTCTTCTTCTTCTTCTTCTTCTTCTTCTTCTTCTTCTGGTT
>JAIUJO010002887.1:20000-35000 GCA_023846275.1 Vanilla planifolia | reverse complement strand
TCTTCTTCTTATTCTTATTCTTCTTCCTCCTCTACTTGCTCTTCTTCATCTTCTTCTGCTCTATCATTTCTTTCTTCTTCTTCATCATCTTCTTCTTCTTCTTCTTCATCTCCTCCTTCTACTTCTTCTCCTTCTTCTTCATCTCCTTCTTCTTCTTCTTCTTCTTCTTCTTCTTCTATTTATTCTTCCTCCTCTTCTTCTTCTTATTCATCTTTTTCTTCTTCGTGTTCTTCTTCTTCTTCTTCTTCATGTTCTTTTTTTTTCTTCATCATCTTCTTCTCTCTTCATTTTCCTCGACTTCTTCTGCTTGTACAGCAACCTCTTCTTCTTGTTCTTCATCTTTAACTTCTTGTTGTTCTTCTCCTTCTTTGTCTTCTTCTTCTTCTTTCTCATCATCATAATCTTCTTCTTTTTCTTCTTCTTCTTCTTATTATTCTTCTTCTTCTTCTTCTTCTTCTTTCTCTTCTTCTTATTCTTCTACTTCTTATTATTATTATTATTATTGTTCTATTTCTTATTCTTCTTCTTCTTTTTCTTCTTCCTCTTCTTCTTCTCATTCTTCTCCTTCTTCTTCTTCCTCTTCTTCTTCTTCTTTTTCTTTGTCTTCTTCATCTTCTTCTCCTCCTAAATCTTCTTCATCATCTTGTTCTTCTTCGTCTTCTTCTCTTTCTTCGTCTTCTTCTTCTTCTTCTTCTTCTTCTTCTTCATCATCATCTTCTCCTTGTCCTCCTCCTTCTTTTTCTTCTTCTTCTTCTTCTCCTTCTTCTTGTTCTTCTTCTTCATCTTCTTCTTATCTTTCTTTTCCTTCTACTCATATTCTTCTTCTTCCTCCTCCTCCTCTTCTCTTTCTTCTTGTTCTTCTTCTCCTTCTTCTTCTTCTTGTTCTTCTCTTTCTTATCTTTCCACACCTTCTTCTTTTTCTTCCACTACTTCTTTGTCTTCATCTTCTTCTTTTCTTCTTCTTCATCTTTTTATCTTTTCTTCTCATTTTTCTTCTTCTTTATCTTCTTCTCATTCTTTTTGTTTTACTTTTTCTTTTTCTTCTTCTTCTTTTTGTCCTTCTCCATCTTCTTCTCTTTCTTCTTCTTCATCATCATCATCTTCTTCTTCTTCCACTTCTTCTTGTCTCCTTGTTCTTCTTCTTCTTCCTTTTCTTTTTTTCTTCCTTTTCTTCTCCTCTTTTATCTTCTTCTTCTTCTTCTTCCTCTTTTACTTCTTCTTATTATTCTATATTATTATTACTATTATTATTTTTATTATTATTATTATTATTGTTATTATTATTATTATTCTTCTTCATCTACTTCATATTCTTCTTTTCGTTCTTCTTCTTCCTCTTCTTCTTACTCTTCTCCTTCTTCTTGTTCTTCCTTTTCTTCTTCTTCTTCTTCTTCCTGTCCTTCTTCTTCTTCTGCTTCTTATTCTTTTGCTTCTTTTCCTTCTTCTTCTCCTCCTCCTTCTTCTACTCCGTCTTTTTCTTCTTCTTCTTCTTCTTTTTCTTCTTCTTCTCCTTTTCCTCTTCTTCTTCTTCTTCTTCTCCTTTTTTGTTGCCTTCTTCTTCTTGTACTTCTTCTTCTTTTACTTCCCCTTCTTCTTCTTCTTCTACTTCTTGTTCTTCTTCTTGTTGATCTTCTTCCCCTTCTTATTACTCTTCTCCTTCTTCTTGTTCTTCTTTCTCTTCTTCTTCTTCTTCTTCTGCTTCTTATTCTTTTTCTTCTTCTTCTGCTCCTCCTTCTTCTTCTTCTTCCTCTCCTTTTCTTCTTCTTCTTCCTCCTCTTCTTCTTCTTCTTCTTCTCTTTTTTTTGGCCTTCTTCTTCTCCTCCTTCTCTTACTTCTTCTTCTACTTCTTCTTCTTCAACTTCATGTCCATCTTTATCTTCATCTTCTTCTTCTTCTTTGTCTTTTGCTTCTTCTTATCCTTCTTCCTCTTCCTCTTCATCTTCTTCTTCTTTTTCTTCCTCTTCTTCTACCACTTCTTCATCTTCTACTTCTTTGACTTAGTCTTTATCTTCTTCATTTTCTTCTTTACCTTCTTCTTCTTCTTCTTCTTCTTCTTCGTTTTCTTCTTATTCTTTTCCTTCATTGTCTTCTTCTTCTTCCTCTTCTTCTTCTGCTGCTTTATCTTCTTCTTCTTCTTCTTGTTCTTCTACTTCTTCTACTTCTTCTTTTTCCTCTTCTTTATATTCTTCTTCTTCTTCTTCTTCTTCTTCTTCTTCTTCTTCTTCTTCTTCTTCTTCTTCTTCTACTCCTTCTGCTTCTTCTACTTCTTCATCCTTTACTTCTTCTTCTTCTCCTCCTTTTTATTTACCTTAATCTTCTTCTTGTCCTTCTTCTTCTTCTTCCTCTACATCTCTTTCTTCTTTGTCTTCTTCTTCTCCTTTCTTTTCGTCTTCTTCTTCATCTTCTTCTTCTTCTACTACTTCTTCTTTGTCTTCTCCTTCTTCTTCTTCATCCTCTTCCTCTTCTTCTTCCTCTTCCTCTTCTATTACTTCTTCTTCTTGTTCTTCTTCTTCTTTTTATTTTTCTCCTTTTTGTTCTTTTTCTTGATCTTCTTCATCTTCTTCTTCCACTTCTTTTTTGCCTCCTTTTTCTTCTTCTTTTACTTCTAAATCTACTTCTTCTTTTTCATCTTTTTCTTCTTGTTCTTCTTCGTCTTCTTCTTCTACTTCTTCTTCTTTCTCTTCTTCTTCTCCTTCTTCTTCGTCTTTTATTTCTTCTTCTTCTTCCTCTTCTTCTTCTACTTCTTCTTCTTTCTCTTCTTCTTCTCCTTCTTCTTCGTCTTTTATTTCTTCTTCTTCTTCCACTTCTTCTTCCACTCTTTTTCTCCAATCTTTTCGTCTTCTTCTTCATCTTCTTGTTCTTCTACTTCTTCTTCTTTGTCTTCTCCTTCTTCTTCTTCATCCTCTTCCTTTTCTTCTTCTTCTTCTTCCTCTTCCTCTTCTACTACTTCTTCTTCTTGTTCTTCTTCTTCTTCTTCTTTTTCTCCTTTTTGTTCTTTTTCTTGATCTTCTTCATCTTCTTCTTCCACTTCTTTTTTGCCTCCTTTTTCTTCTTCTTCATTTTCTTCTTCTTCTTCATTTTCTTCTTCTTCTTCTTTTACTTCTAAATCTTTTTCTTCTTTTTCATCTTGTTCTTCTTGTTCTTCTTCATCATCTTGTTCTTCTTCGTCTTCTTCTTCTACTTCTTCTTCTTCCTCTTCTTCTTCTCCTTCTTCTTCGTCTTTTATTTTTTCTTCTTCTCCTCCTTGTTCGTCTTTTATTTCTTCTTTTTCCACTTCTTTCCCTTCTTTTTCTTTTTCATGTTCTCCTCCTTCGTCTTCTCCTTCTACTTCTTATTCATCTTTTTCTTCTTCTTCTTCTTCTACTGATTCTACTTCTTCTTCCTCTTCTTCTTCTTGTTCTTCTCCTTCTTCTTCTTCTTCTTCTTCCTCTTCTTCATCATCATCTTCTTCTTCATCTTTTTCTTTATCTTCTTCATCTTCTTCTCCTTCTAAATCTTCTTCTTCTTCATCTTCTTCGTCATCTTGTTCTTCTTCGTCTTCTTCATTTTTTTTGCCTTCTTCTTCTTCTTCTTCATCTTCTCCTTCTCCTCCTCGTCCATCTTCTCTTTCTTCTTCTTCTTCTTCTTCTTCCTTTTATTGTTCTTCTTGTTCAGGTTCCACTTCTTCTTATCATTCTTTTCCTTCTACTCATATTCTTCTTCATCATCTTCTTCTTCTTTTTCTTCTTTTTGTTCTACTTCTTCTTCTTCTTCTTCCTCCTCCTCTTCTCTTTCTTCTTCTTCTTCTTCTTCTCCTTCTCCTTCTTCTTCTTCTTCTTCTCTTTCTTCTCTTTCTTATGCTTCTACACCTTCTTCTTCTTCTTCTTCTTCCACTACTTCTTCTTTGTCTTCGTCTTCTTCTTCTCCTTCTTTTCTTCTTCATCATCATCTTCTTCTTCTTCTTCTCGTTCTCATTTTTCTTCATCTTTATCTTATTCATCTTCTTCTCCTTCTTCTCGTTCTTCTTGTTTTACTCCTTTTTTTTTCTTCTTCTACTTGTTATTCTTCTCGTTCTTCCTCTCTTTCTTCATCTTCATCATCATCATCTTCTTCTTTTTCTTCTTCTTCTTCCACTTTTTCTCGTCTCCTTCATGTTCTTCTTCTTCATCTTAATCTTCTACTTTCTTTCTTCTTTATTCTTCCTTTTCTTCTCCTTCTTTATCTTCATCTTCTTCTTCTTCTTCCTCTTTTTCTTCTTCTCATTGTTATTATTATTATTATTATTATTATTATTCTCCTACTTCAAGTTCTTCTTCTTGTTCCTCTTCTTCCTCTTCTTCTTACTCTTCTACATCTTCTACTTCTTTTTTTCTTCTACTTCTACTTCTTCTTCTTCTTCTTCTACTTATTCTTTTTCTTCTTCGTCTTCTTCATCATCTTCTTCTTCTTCTACTTCTTCTTCTTCTTCTTCTTCTCCTCCTCCTCCTCCTCCTACTTTGTCTTCTTCTTCCCCTACTTCTTCTACTCCTTTTTCTTCTTCTAGTTCTTCTCCTTCTCTTTTTCTTCTTCTTCTTCTTCTCTTTTTTTGTCACCTTCTTCTACTTCCCCTTCTTCTTCTTCATCTTCATCTTCAGCTTCATCTTCTTCTTATTCTTCTCCTTCTTCTTCTTCATCTTCTTCCTCTTCTTCTTCTTGTACTTCTTCTTTTACTTCCCCTTCTTCTTCTTCTTCTACTTCTTGTTCTTCTTCTTCCTCTTCCTCTTACTCTTCTCCTTCTTCTTGTTCTTCTTTCTCTTCTTCTTCTTCTTCTTCTGTTTCTTATTCTTTTTCTTCTTTTTCTTCTTCTTCTGCTCCTCTTTCTTCTTCTACTCCATCTTCTTCTTCTTCGCCTTCCCCTTTTCTTCTTCTTCTTCTTCTACTTTTTCTTCTTCTTCTTCTCCTTTTTTGTGGCCTTCTTCTTCTCCTCCTTCTCCTACTTCTTCTTCTACTTCCCCTTGTTTTTCTTCTTCTACTTCTTCTTCATCTTTATGTTCATCTTCATCTTCATCTTCTTCTTCTTCTTCTTTGTCTTTTGCTTCTTCTTATCCTTCTCCCTCTTCCTCTTTTTCTTCTTCTTCTTTTTCTTCCTCTTCTTCTACCACTTCTTCATCTTCTACTTCTTTGACTTAGTCTTTATCTTCTTCATTTTCTTCTTCATCTTCTTCTTCTTCTTCTTCTTCGTCTTCTTCTTATTCTTTTCCTTCTTTGTCTTCTTCTTCTTCTTCTTCTTCTTCTTCTTCTGCTTTATCTTCTTCTTCTTCTTCTTCTTCTTCAACTACTTCTACTTCTTCTTTTCCCTCTTCTTTATATTCTTCTTCTTCTTCTTCTTCTTCTTCTTCATCTTCTTCTACTCCTTCTGCTTCTTCTTCTTCTTCATCCTTTACTTCTTCTTCTTCTCCTCCTTTTTATTTAACTTCATCTTCTTCTTGTCCTTCTTCTTCTTCCTCTACGTCTCTTTCTTCTCCGTCTTCTTCTTCTTCATCTTCTTCTTCTTCTACTTCTTCTTCATCTTCTTCTTCTTCTACTTCTTCTTCTTTGCCTTCTCCTTCTTCTTCTTCATCCTCTTCCTCTTCTTCTTCTTCTTCTTCCTCTTCTACTACTTCTTGTTCTTGTTCTTCTTCTTCTTCTTATTTTTCTCCTTTTTGTTCTTTTTCTTGATCTTCTTCATCTTCTTCTTCCACTTCTTTTTTGCCTCCTTTTTCTTCTTCTTCTTCTTTTACTTCTAAATCTTCTTCTTCTTTTTCATCTTGTTCTTCTTGTTCTTCTTCGTCATCTTGTTCTTCTTTGTCTTCTTCTTCTACTTCTTCTTCTTCCTCTTCTTCTTCTCCTTCTTCTTCGTCTTTTATTTTTTCTTCTTCCACTTCTTCTTCTCCTCCTTGTTCGTCTTTTATTTCTTCTTTTTCCGCTTCTTTCCCTTCTTCTTCTTTTTCTTTTTCATGTTCTCCTCCTTCATCTTCTCCTTCTTCTTCTTTTTCAACTTTTTCTTCTTCTTCTTCTTCAACTGATTCTACTTCTTCCTCTTCTTCCTCTTCTTCTTCTCGTTCTTCTCCTTCTTCTTCTTCTTCTTCTTCCTCTTCATCATCATCATCTTCTTCTTCTTCTTCTTTTTCTTTCATCTTCTTCTCCTTCTAAATCTTGTTCTTCTTCATCTTCTTCGTCATCTTGTTCTTCTTCGTCTTCTTCATTTTCTTTGCCTTCTTCTTCTTCTTCTTCTTCATCTTCTCCTTCTCCTCCTCGTCCATCTTCTCTTTCTTCTTCTTCTTCTTCTTCTTCTTCCTTTTGTTGTTCTTCTTGTTCAGGTTCCACTTCTTCTTCTTATCATTCTTTTCCTTCTACTCATATTCTTCTTCTTCTTATTCTTCTTCATCATCTTCTTCTTCTTTTTCTTCTTTTTGTTCTACTTCTTCTTCTTCCTCCTCCTCTTCTCTTTCTTCTTCTTCTTCTTCTTCTTCTCCTTCTTCTTCTTCTTCTTCTCTTTCTTCTCTTTCTTACGCTTCTACACCTTCTTCTTCTTCTTCTTCTTCCACTACTTCTTCTTTGTCTTCGTCTTCTTCTTCTCCTTCTTTTCTTCTTCTTCATCTTCTTCTTCTTCTTCTCATTTTTCTTCATCTTTATCTTCTTCATCTTCTTCTTCTTCTCATTCTTCTTGTTTTACTCCTTTTTTTTTTCTTCTTCTTGTTATTCTTCTCCTTCTTCCCCTCTTTCTTCATTTTCATCATCATCATCTTCTTCTTTTTCTTCTTCTTCTTCCACTTTTTCTTATCTCCTTCATGTTCTTCTTCTTCATCATCTTAATCTCCTACTTTCTTTCTTCTTTATTCTTCCTTTTCGTCTCCTTCTTTATCTTCATCTTCTTCTTCTTCTTCCTCTTTTACTTCCTCTCATTATTATTATTATTATTATTATTATTATTATTATTATTATTATTATTATTATTATTATTCTCCTACTTCAAGTTCTTCTTCTTGTTCTTCTTCTTCCTCTTCTTCTTACTCTTCTCTATCTTCTACTTCTTTTGTTCTTCTACTTCTACTTCTTTTTCTTCTTCTTCTTGTTCTTCTTCTCCTCCTCCTACCTTGTCTTCTTCTTCCCCTACTTCTTCTACTCCTTTTTCTTCTTCTACTTCTTCTCCTTCTCTTTTTCTTCTTCTTCTTCTTCTTCTTCTTCTTCCTCTTCTCTTTTTTTGTCACCTTCTTCTACTTCCCCTTCTACTTCTTCTTCCCCTTCTTCTTCTTCATCTTCGTCTTCAGCTTCATCTTCTTCTTCTTCTTCTCCTTCTCCTTCTTCTTCTTCTTCCTCTTCTACTTCTTCTTCTTCAACTTCTTCTTCTTGTACTTCTTCTTCTTTTACTTCCCCTTCTTCTTCTTCTTCTACTTCTTGTTCTTCTTCTTCCTCTTCTTCTTACTCTTCTCCTTCTTCTTGTTCTTCTTTCTCTTCTTCTTCTTCTTCTTCTACTTCTTATTCTTTTTCTTCTTCTTCTTCTTCTTCTTCTGCTTCTCCTTCTTCTACTCCATCTTCATCTTCTTCTTCTTCTCCTTTTCTTCTTCTTCTTCTTCTTCTTCTTCTTCTTCTTCTTCTCCTTTTCTTCTTCTTCTTCTTCTTCTTCTTCTTCTTCTTCTTCTTCTCCTCCTCCTCCTTTTTTGTGGCCTTCTTCTTCTCCTCCTTCTCCTACTTCTTCTTCTACTTCCCCTTGTTTTTCTTCTTCTACTTCTTCTTCATCTTCATGTTCATCTTCATCTTCTTCTTCTTCTTCTTTGTCTTCTGCTTCTTCTTATCCTTCTTCCCCTTCCTCTTCTTCTTCTTCTTCTTCTTTTTCATCCTCTTCTTCTACCACTTCTTCATCTTCTACTTATTTGACTTAGTCTTTATCTTCTTCATTTTCTTCTTCATCTTCTTCTTCTTCTTCTTCTTCCTCTTCGTCTTCTTCTTAATCTTTTCCTTCTTTGTCTTCTTCTTCTTCTTCTTCTTCTTCTTCTTCTTCTTCTGCTTTATCTTCTTCTTCTTCTCCTTCTTCTTCTTCTTCTACTTCTTCTTTTTCCTCTTCTTTATATTCTTCTTCTTCTTCTTCTTCTTCTTCTTCTACTCCTTTCACTTCTTCTTCTTCTTCATCCTTTACTTCTTCTTCTTCTCCTCCTTTTTATTTAACTTCATCTTCTTCTTCCTCTACGTCTCTTTCTTCTTCGTATTCTTCTTCTCCAATCTTTTCGTCTTCTTCTTCATCTTCTTCTTCTTCTACTTCTTCTTCTTTGTCTTCTCCTTCTTCTTCTTTATCCTCTTCCTCTTCTTCTTCTTCTTCTTCTTCCTCTTCCTCTTCTATTACTTCTTCTTCTTGTTCTTCTTCTTCTTATTATTTTTCTCCTTTTTGTTCTTTTTCTTGATCTTCTTCATCTTTTTCTTCCACTTCTTTTTTGCCTCCTTTTTCTTCTTCTTCTTTTTCTTCTTCTTCTTTTACTTCTAAATCTACTTCTTCTTTTCCATCTTGTTCTTCTTGTTCTTCTTCGTCATCTTGTTCTTCTTCGTCTTCTTCTTCTACTTCTTCTTCTTCCTCTTCTTCTTCTCCTTCTTCTTCGTCTTTTATTTCTTCTTCTTCTTCCACTTCTTCTTCTCCTCCTTGTTCGTCTTTTATTTCTTCTTTTTCCACTTCTTTCCCTTCTTCTTCTTTTTCTTTTTCATGTTCTCCTTTGTCTTCTCGTTCTTCTTCTTATTCATCTTTTTGTTCATCTTCTTCTTCAACTGATTCTACTTCTTCTTCCTCTTCTTCCTCTTCTTCTTCTCGTTCTTCTCCTTCTTCTTCTTCTTCTTCTTCCTCTTCTTCATCATCACCTTCTTCTTCTTCTTCTTTTTCTTTATCTTCTTCTCCTTCTAAATCTTCTTCTTCTTCATCTTCTTCGTCTTCTTCATTTTCTTTGCCTTCTTCTTCTTCTTCTTCATCTTCTCCTTCTCCTCCTCGTCCATCTTCTCTTTCTTCTTCTTCTTCTTCTTCCTTTTGTTGTTCTTCTCTTTCAGGTTCCACTTCTTCTTCTTATCATTCTTTTCCTTCTACTCATATTCTTCTTCTTCTTATTCTTCTTCATCATCTTCTTCTTCTTTTTCTTCTTTTTGTTCTACTTCTTCTTCTTCCTCCTCCTCTTCTTCTCTTTTTTCTTCTTCTTCTTCTTCTTCTTCTTCTCCTTCTTCTTCTTCTTCTTCTCTTTCTTCTCTTTCTTATGCTTCTACACCTTCTTCTTCTTCTTCTTCTTCCACAACTTCTTTGTCTTCATCTTCTTCTTCTCCTTCTTTTCTTCTTCTTCTTCTTCTCATTTTTCTTCATCTTTACCTTCTTCATCTTCTTCTTCTTCTCGTTCTTCTTGTTTTATTGCTTTTTTTCCTTCTTCTTCTTGTTATTCTTCTCCTGCTTCCCCTCTTTCTTCATCTTCATCATTATCATCTTCTTCTTTTTCTTCTTCTTCTTCTTCCACTTTTTCTTGTCTCCTTCATGTTCTTCTTCTTCATCATCTTAATCTTCTACCTTCTTTCTTCTTTATTCTTCCTTTTCTTCTCCTTCTTTATCGTCATCTTCTTCTTCTTCTTCCTCTTTTACTTCTTCTCATTATTATTATTATTATTATTATTATTATTATTATTAACATTATTATTATTATTATTATTATTATTATTCTTCTCCTACTTGAAGTTCTTCTTCTTGTTCTTCTTCTTCCTCTTCTTCTTACTCTTCTCCATCTTCTACTTCTTTTTTTCTTCTACTTCTATTACTTCTTCTTCTTCTACTTCTTATTCTTTTTTCCTTCTTCTTCTTGTTCATCTTCATCTTCTTCTTCTTCTTCTTCTCCTCCTCCTCCTCCTCCTCCTACTTTGTCTTCTTCTTCCCCTACTTTTTCTACTCCTTTTTCTTCTTCAACTTCTTCTCCTTCTCTTTTTCTTCTTCTTCTTCTTCTTCTCCTTTTTTGTCACCTTCTTCTACTTCCCCTTCTACTTCTTCTTCCCCTTCTTCTTCTTCATCTTCGTCTTCAGCTTCATCTTTTTCTTCTTTTTCTCCTTCTTCTTCTTCTTCTTCTTCCTCTTCTTCTTCTTCTTCTTCAACTTCTTCTTCTTGTACTTCTTCTTCTTTTACTACCCTTTCTTCCTCTTCTTCTACTTCTTGTTCTTCTTCTTCCTCTTCTTCTTACTCTTCTCCTTCTTCTTGTTCTTCTTTCTCTTCTTCTTCTTCTTCTTCTGCTTCTTATTCTTTTTCTTCTTCTTCTGCTCCTCCTTCTTCTACTCCATCTTCTTCTTCTTCTTCTTCTCCTTTCTTCTTCTTCTTCTTCTTCTTCTTCTTCTTCTTCTTCTTCTTCTTCTTCTTCTTCTTTTTTTGTGGCCTTCTTCTTCTCCTCCTTCTCCTACTTCTTCTTCTACTTCCCTTTTTTTTCTTCTTCTACTTCTTCTTCTTCGTCTTAATGTTCATCTTCATCTTCATCTTCTTCTTCTTCTTCTTTGTCTTTTGCTTCTTCTTATCCCTCTTCCTCTTCCTCTTCCTCTTCTTCTTCTTCTTCTTTTTCTTCCTCTTCTTCTACCACTTCTTCATCTTCTACTTCTTTGACTTAGTCTTTATCTTCTTCATTTTCTTCTTCATCTTCTTCTTCTTCTTCTTCTACTTCTTCGTCTTCTTCTTATTCTTTTCCTTCTTTGTCTTCTTCTTCTTCTTCTTCTTCTTCTTCTTTATCTTCTTCTTCTTCTTCTTCTTCTACTTCTTCTTTCTCCTCTTCTTTTATTCTTCTTCTTCTTCTTCTTCTTCTTCTTCTACTTCTTCTTCTACTCCTTCTACTTCTTCTTCTTCTTCATCCTTTACTTCTTCTTCTCCTCCTTTTTATTTAACTTCATCTTCTTCTTGTCCTTCTTCTTCTTCTTCCTCTACGTCTCTTTCTTCTTCGTATTCTTCTTCTCCATTCTTTTCGTCTTCTTCTTCATCATCTTCTTCTTCTACTTCTTCTTCTTTGTCTTCTCCTTCTTCTTCTTCATCCACTTCCTCTTCTTCTTCTTCTTCTTCTTCCTCTTCCTCTTCTACTACTTCTTCTTATTGTTCTTCTTCTTCTTCTTATTTTTCTCCTTTTTGTTCTATTTCTTGATCTTCTTCATCTTCTTCTTCCACTTCTTTTTTGCCTCCTTTTTCTTCTTCTTCTTCTTCTTTTACTTCTAAACCTACGTCTTCTTTTTCATCTTGTTCATCTTGTTCTTCTTGTTCTTCTTTGTCATCTTATTCTTCTTCATCTTCTTCTTCTATTTTTTCTTCTTCTTCTTCTTCTTCTCCTTCTTCTTCGTCTTTTATTTCTTCTTCTTCTCCTCCTTGTTCGTCTTTTATTTCTTCTTTTTCCACTTCTTTCCCTTCTTCTTCTTTTTCTTTTTCATGTTCTCCTCCTTCGTCTTCTCCTTCTTCTTCTTATTCATCTTTTTCTTCTTCTTTTTCTTCAACTGATTCTACTTCTTCTTCCTCTTCTTCCTCTTCTTCTTCTCATTCTTCTCCTTCTTCTTCTTTTTCTTCTTCCTCTTCTTCATCATCATCTTCTTCTTCTTCTTCTTTTTCTTTATCTTCTTCATCTTCTTCTCCTTCTAAATCTTCTTCTTCTTCATCTTCTTCGTCATCTTGTTCTTCTTTGTCTTCTTCATTTTCTTTGCCTTCCTCTTCTTCTTCTTCTTCATCTTCTCCTTCTCCTCATCGTCCATCTTCTCTTTCTTCTTCTTCTTCTTCTTCCTTTTGTTGTTCTTCTTGTTCAGGTTCCACTTCTTCTTCTTATCATTCTTTTCCTTCTACTCATATTCTTCTTCATCTTATTCTTCTTCATCATCTTCTTCTTCTTTTTCTTCTTTTTGTTCTACTTCTTCTTCTTCTTCCTCCTCCTCCTCTTCTCTTTCTTCTTCTTCTTCTTCTTCTTCTCCTTCTTCTTCTTCTTCTTCTCTTTCTTCTCTTACTTATGCTTCTACACCTTCTTCTTCTTCTTCTTCTTCCACTACTTCTTCTTTGTCTTTGCCTTCTTCTTCTCCTTCTTTTCTTCTCCTTCTCTTCTTCTTCTTCTTCTTCTCATTTTTCTTCATCTTTATCTTCTTCATCTTCTTCTTCTTCTCGTTCTTCTTGTTTTACTCCTTTTTTTCTTCTTCTTCTTGTTATTCTTCTCCTTCTTCCCTTCTTTCTTCATCTTCATCATCATCATCTTCTTCTTTTTCTTCTTCTTCTTCTTCCACTTCTTCTTGTCTCCTTCATGTTTTTCTTCTTCATCATCTTAATCTTCAACTTTCTTTCTTCTTTATTCTTTGTTTTGTTCTCCTTCTTTATCTTCATCTTCTTCTTCTTCTTCCTCATTTACTTCTTCTCATTATTATTATTATTCTTCTTCTTCTTCTCCTACTTCAATTTCTTCTTCTTGTTCTTCTTCTTCCTCTTCTTCTTACTCTTCTCCATCTTCTTCTTCTTTTTTTCATCAACTTCTACTTCTTCTTCTTCTTCTTCTATTTCTTATTCTTTTTCTTCTTCTTCTTCTTCATCTTTTTCTTCTTCTTCTTCTTCTTCTTCTTCTCCTCCTCCTCCTCCTCCTACTTTGTCTTCTTCTTCCCCTACTTCTTCTACTCCTTTTTCTTCTTCTACTTCTTCTCCTTCTTCTCTTTTTCTTCTTCTTCTTCTTCTTCTTCTTCTTCTTCTTCTCCTTTTTTGTCACCTTCTTCTACTTCCCCTTCTTCTTCTTCTTCCCCTTCTTCTTCTTCATCTTCGTCTTCAACTTCATCATCTTCTTCTTCTTCTCCTTCTTCTTCATCTTCTTCTTCCCCTTCTTCTTCTTCTTCTTCTTCTTCCACTTCCTCGTCTTCTACTTCTTTGTGTTAGTTTTTATCTTCTTCGTCTTCTTCTTATTCTTCTTCTTCTTCCACTTCTTCTTTTTCTTCTTCTTTGTCTTCTTCTTGTTCTTTTCCTTCTTTGTATTCTTCTACTTCTTCTTTATCGTCATCTTCTTCTTCTTCTTCTTCTTCTTCTTCTTCTTCAGCTCCTTCTTCTTCTTCTTCTTCTTGTTCATCTTCTTCTTCTTCTTCTTCTTTTTCAACTACTTCTTCATTTTCTTCTTCCTCTACTTCTTCTTTTTGTTCTTCTTTCTCTTCTTCTTCTTCTATGCCATCTTCTGCTTCTTTTTCTTCTTCATCCTCTGCTTCTTCTTCTTCTTCTTCTTCTTCTCCTTTTTATTTTACTTCATCTTCTTCTTCTCCTTCTTCTTCTCCTTCTTCTTCTTCTTCTGATACAACTTTTTCTTATTCGTCTTCTTCTTCTTTGTTCTTTTCGTCTTCTTCTTCTTCATCCTCCTCTTCCTCTTATTCTTCTTCTTCTTCTTCTTCTTCTTCTTCTTAGTTTTCTTCTTTTTGTTCTTTTTCTTGATCCTCTTCATCTTCTTCTTCCACTTCTTTTTCGTCTTCCTTTTTTTCTTCTTCTTTGTCTTCTTCTTCTTCTTTTACTTGAAAATCTACTTCTTCTTTTTCTTCTTGTTCTTGTTCTTCTTCTTCATCATCTTTTTCTTCTTCGTCTTCTTTCTTCTTCTTCTTCTTCTTCTTCTTCTTCTCCTCCTTCTTCATCTTTTATTTCTTCTTATTCTTCCACTTCTTCTTCTTCTCCTCATTCGTCTTTTATTTCTTCTTCATCTTCCACTTCTTCTACTTCTTCTTTTTCTTTTTCTTCTCCTCCTTCTTCTTCTTCTCCTTCTTCTTTTCCTCCTCCTTTTTCTTCTTTTTGTTCTTCTTATTTTTCTTCCTCTTCTCCTTCCTCCTCTTCTTTTTCTTCTTCTTTTTTTTGTTTTTCTTCTTCTACTTCTCTTTCATCTCTTTCTTCTTCGTCTACTCCTTCTCGTCATCTTCTTCTTTTTCTTATTCTTCTATCTTCTTCTTCCTCCTCTTCATCCTATTCTTCTTCTTCTTCTTCTTCTTCTACTTCTTTGCTTTCTTCTTCTTCATCTTCATCTTCTTCTTCTCTATTTTCTTCTTCTTCTTCTTATTCTTCCTCTAGTACTTCTTCTTCGTCTTCTTCTACTTGTTTTACTTCATATTCTTCTTCTTTTTCTTCTTCTTCTTCATCCTCCTCTTCATATTTTTCTTCTTCTTCTTCTTCTCGTTGTCCTTCTTCTACTTTTTCTTCTTCTTCTTCTTCTTCTTCTTCTTCTTCTTCTTCTTCTTCTTCGTTTCCATCTTCTTCTTTTCCTTTACCTTCTGTTTCTTATTCTTCTTCTTCTTCTTCAACATCATCTTCTTCTTCCTTTTCTTGTTATTCAACCTTTTCTTCTCCTTCAACCTTCTTATTCTTCTTCTTCTTCTTCTTCTTCTACCTCTTCTTCTTCTTCTTCTTCTTCTTTTTCCTCTTCCTCTTCTTCTTCTTCTTCTTCTATTTGTTCTTCTTCTTCTCCTCCTCCTCCTTTTTCTCCTTTTTGTTGTTGTTCTTCTTCATCATCATCATCTTCTTCTTCTTCCTCTTCTCCATCTTCTTCTTCTTCCTCTTCTTCATCTTCTTCTTCTTTATCATCTCCTTCTTCTTCTTCTTCACGATCTTCTACTTCTTCCTCTTCTTCTTCTTCTTCTTCTTCTTCTTCATCTCCTAGTTTTAATTCTTCTCATTCTTCTTCTTGTTCTTCTTCTTCTTCTTCTTCTTCTTCCTCTTCTTCTTCTTATTCTTCCTTTCCTTCTTCGTCTTCATCTTCTTCTGCTTCTTCTTGTTCATGTTCTTCTTGTTTTTCTTCATCTTCTTGTTGTTCTATGACCTCTTCTTCTTCTTCTTACACTTCTTCTTCTTCTTTTCCTTCTTTGTCCTCTACTTCTTCAACCTCATCATCATCAAATTCTTCTTCTTCTTATTCTTCTTCATCATCATCATCATCGTCATCATCATTATCTTCTTTTAATTCGTTTTCTTCTTCTTCTCCTCCTCCATCTTCTTCTTCTTCTTCTTCTTCTTCTTCTTCTTCTTCTTCTTCTTCTTCTTCTTCATCT
>JAIUJO010002887.1:10000-12500 GCA_023846275.1 Vanilla planifolia | reverse complement strand
TTTTTGTCATCTAATTTTTTGCCTTCTTCTTTTTCTTCTTCTTCTTCTTCTTCTTCTTCTTTTTCTTCATCTACATCTTCTTCTTCTTCTTCTTCCTCCTTATCCTATTCTTCATGTTTTTGTTCTTCTTCTTCTTCTTCTTCTTTTTCATCTTCTTCTTCTTCTACTTCTTCTCCATCTTCATCTCCTCCTTCTACTTCTTCTTCTTCTTCTTCTATTTCTATTTCCCTTTCTTTTTCGTCTTCTTCTTCACCTTCTTCATCATCATCATCTTCTTCTTATTTTTCATCTTCTACTTCTTCTTCTTCTTCTTCTTCAATTTCTTCCTCTTCTTCTTCATCTTTCTCTATTTTTTCTTCTTCTACTTCATCTTCTTTTTCATCTTCTTTATCGTCCTCTTTTTCTATTTCTTCTTTTTCTTCATCTTCTTCCTATTCTTCTTCTTCTTCATCATCATATTCTTCTTCTTCTTCTTCTTCTTCTTCTTTGTCTTCTTCTTCTAAGTCTTTTACTTCTTCTTCTTCTTCTCCTTCCTCGTCTTCTTCTTCTCTTTCTTCTTCTTCTTCTTCTAAGTCTTCTACTTCTTCTTTTACTCCCTCTTCTCTTCTTCTTCTCCTTCCTCATCTTCTTCTTCTCTTTTTTCTCTTTCTTCTTCTTCTTCTTCTTCTTCTTCTTCTGCTTCTTCTTCTTCTTCTTTCTTCTCTCTTCTTCTTCGTATTCTTCTTCCTCTTCTTTTTCTTCTTCTTCTTCTCTATCTTCTTTATCTTTGTCTTCTTTTCTTCTTCTTTTTCTTCTTCTTTTTGTTTGCCTTCTTCTTCTTCTTCTTCTCCTTCTTTATCTTTCTCTTCTTCTTCATCCTCATCTGCGTCTTCCTCTTCTTCTTCATCTTTTTCTTCTTTTTCTTCTTCTACTTCCTCTTCTTCTTCTTCTTCTTCTACTACTACTACTACTTCATCTTCTTCTTCCTGTTTTTCTTCTTCATCTACTTTTGCTTCTTCTTCTCCTCATTCTTCTACTTCTTCTTCCTCTTCTTCTTCTCCTCCATCCTTTTCTTCTTCCTCCTCATCTTCCTCTTCTTTTTCTTCTTCTTCATCTTCGTCTTCCACTTCTTCTTCTCCTTCTTCTTCTGCTCATTCTTCTACTTCTTCTTCCTCTTCTTCTTCTCCTCCTTCCTTTTCTTCTTCCTCCTCATCTTCCTCTTCTTCTTCTTCTTCTTCATCTTCGTCTTCCACTTCTTCTTCTCCTTCTTCTTCGCTTTCGTGTTTTTCTTTTTCAACTTCTTCTTTTTGTTCTTCTTCCTCTACTTCTTCTTCTTCTTCTTCTTCTATGTCTGCATCATCATCATCATCATCTTCTTCTTCTTCTTGTTCGTCTTGCTCTTATACTTCTACTTCCTCTTCTTCATATTCTTCTTCTTCATCTTCTTCTTTAAATTCATCTTCATATTTTTTGTCTTCTTCTTCTTCTTTTTCTTCTTCTCTTTCATCTTCCTCTTCATCAACATCTTCTTCTTCTTCTTCTTCTTCTCCTTCTTCTTGTTCTTCTTGTTCTTCTCATTTTTCTTTTTTTCTTTCTTTTTCTTCTTCTTCTTTGTCTTCTTCTTTTTCTTCTTCAATTTCTTTGTCTTTTTCATCTTCTCCTTGTTTGTCTTCTTCTCCTTCTAAATCTTCTTCCTCCTTTAGTTCTTCTTCTTCTTCTTTTTCTTTGTCATCTTTTTCTTCTTCGTCTTCTTCTTTTTCTTCGTCTTCTTCTTCTTGTTCTTCATATTCTTCTTCATCTTCTTCTTCTTCTTCTTCTACTTCTTCTTCTTCATTTTCTCCTTCCCCTCATCCCCCTTCTTCCTCTTCTTCTTCTAGTTCTTCTTCTTGTTGCTCTACTTCTTCTTCCTCCTCATATCTTTGTTCTTCTTCTTCTTCTTCTTCTACTACTTCTTCTTATCTTTCTTCTCTTTCTTCTCCTTCTACTCCTTATTCTTCCTTTTCTTCTTCTTCCTCTTCTTCTCTTTTTTCTTCTTCTTAATCTCTTTCTTCTCTTTCTTCTCCTTCTACACCTTATTCTTCTTCTTCTTGTTCTACTACTAATTCTACTAGTACTTCTAGTTCTTCGTCTTTTTCTTCTCCTTCTTCTTCGTTTTCTTCTTTGCATTCATCTTCTACTTCTTTTTTGTCTTTTTTTTCTTCTTCTTCTTCTTTTTCAACTATTTATTTTTCTTCCTCTTCTTCTTCTTCCTCTTCTTCTTCTTCCACTTCTTAGTCTTGTACTTCTTTATCTTTAAATTCTTCTTCTTCTTCTTATTCTTCTTCCTCTTCTTCGTCTTCTTCTTATTCTTTTCCTTTGTCTTCTTCTTCTATATCTTCTTCTTCTTCTTCTTCTACTTGTTCTCCTTCTTCTTTTACTTCTTTTTCTTATTCTTCTTTTTCAACTTCTTCTTCCCCTTCTTTTTCATCATCCGCCTCTTCTTCTTCTACTTCTTCTTTCTTCCCCTTCTTTGGCTTCTCCT
>JAIUJO010001116.1:122500-131218 GCA_023846275.1 Vanilla planifolia | reverse complement strand
GAAGTAGTAGTAGTAGTACTAGTACTAGTAGTAGTAGAAGAAGAAAAAAGAAAAAGAAGTAGAAGATGAGGAAGAAGAAGAAGAAGAGGAAGAAGAAGAAGAAGTTGAAGAAGAAGACGAAGAAGAAGAAGAAGAAGAGGAAAAGGAAGAGGTGGTTGAAGTTGAAGGAAGAGAAGAAGAAGAAGAAGAAGAAGGAGAAGAAGAAGCAGAAGAAAAAGAAGAAGTGGAACAAGTGGAAGAATAGGAAGAAGAGGAAGAAAAAGAGGAAGAAGAAGGAGAAGAAGAAGAAGAAGAAGAAGAAGAAGAAAAAGAGGAACAAGTAGTAGTAGTAGTTGGAGAAGAAGAAGAATAATAAAAAGAAGAAGAAGAATAAAAAGAAGAAGAAGAAGATGAGGAAGAAGGAGAAGAAGTGGAAGAAGAAGAAAAAGATGAAAAAGAAGAAGTACAAGAAGGAAGAAGAAGAAAAAGTAAAAGTGGAAAAAGAAGAAGAAGAGGAAGAAGAAGAAGAAGAAGAAGAAAAAGAAGAAGAAAAAGAGAAGTAGAAGATGATGAAGAAGAAGAAGAAGAATGATAAGAACAAGAAAAAGTGGAATAAATAGAAGAAGAAGATGAAGAACAGGAAGAAGAAAATGAGGAAGAGGAAGAAGAAGAAGAGAAGAGAGTCAAGGAGGAAGAAGAAGAAGCAGAAGAAGAAGGTGAAGAAGAAGTTGAAGAAGTTGAAGAAGAAGAAGAAGAAGAAGATGAAGAAGAATAAGAAGAAGAATAAGAAGAAGAAGAAGAACAAGATGGTGAAGAAGAAGAAGAAGATGAAGAAGTAGAGGAAGAAGAAGAAGAAGAAAAAGAAGAAAAAGAAGAAAAAGAAGAAGAGGGAAAAGAAGTAGAAGTAGTAGAAGAAGAAGAAGTAGAAGAAGAGAATGAGGAAGAGTAAAAGTAAGAAGAAGTATAAGAATAAGAGGAAGAAGAAGAAGAAGAAGATCAAGAAGAAGAAGGGGAAGAAGAACAAGAGGAAGAGGAAGAAGAAGATGAAGAAAAGGAGCAAAAAGAAGTAGATGAAGAAAAAGAAAAAGAAGAAGAAGATAGAGAAGAATAAGAACAACAACAAGAAGAAGGAGAAGATGTAGAAGAACAAGAAGAAGAAGAAGATGATGAAGAAGAAGAAGAAGAAGAAGAAGAGGAAGAAGATGAAGTAGAAGAAGAAGGAGAAGAAGATGAAGAAGGAGAAAATGATGATGAAGAAGAAGGAGAAGATGAAGAAGAAGAAGAAGAAGAAGTAGTAGAAGAAGAAGAAAAAGAGGAAGTAGTAGTAGTAGTACTAGTACTAGTAGTAGTAGAAGAGAAAAAAGAAAAAGAAGAAGTAGAAGATGAGGAAGAAGAAGAAGAAGAGGAAGAAGAAGAAGTTGAAGAAGAAGACGAAGAAGAAGAAGAAGAAGAGGAAAAGGAAGAGGTGGTTGAAGTTGAAGGAAGAGAAGAAGAAGAAGAAGAAGAAGGAGAAGAAGAAGCAGAAGAAAAAGAAGTGGAACAAGTGGAAGAATAGGAAGAAGAGGAAGAAAAAGAGGAAGAAGAAGGAGATGAAGAAGAAGAAGAAGAAGAAGAAGAAAAAGAGGAAGAAGTAGTAGTAGTAGTTGGAGAAGAAGAAGAAGAATAAAAAGAAGAAGAAGAATAAAAAGAAGAAGAAGAAGATGAGGAAGAAGGAGAAGAAGTGGAAGAAGAAGAAAAAGACAAAGAAGAAGAAGAAGTGGACAAAGAAGAGGTTGTTGAAGATGAAGGAAGAGAAGAAAAGAAGAAGAGAATAAGGAGAAGAAGAAGCAGAAGAAAACGAAGAACTGGAACAAGTGGAAGAATAGGAAGAAGAGGAAGAAGAAGAAGAAGAAGATTATGACGAAGAAGGGGAAGATTAAGAAGTGGATGAAGAAGATATAGAAGTAGAAAGAGGAGGAGAATGAAAGGTAGAGGGGGAGGAAGAAGAATAAGAAGAAGATGTTGAAGAAGAAGAAGGAAAAGAGGAAGTAGTAGAAGGAGAAGAGGAGGAAGAAGAAGAAGAGAGAGAAGAAGATAGAAGATTGAGGAGGAAGAACAAGAGGACGAAGAAGACAATAAAGAAGAAGAAGGGAAAGAAGAAAAAGAAAAAGGAGTAAAACAAGAAGAAGGAGAAGAAGATGAAAAGAAGAAGAAGAAGTAGAAGAAGATGGTGATAAAAAATAAGAAGAAGATGAACAAGAAGAGGAAGGACAAGATGGAGAAGAAGAAGAAAAAGAACAGGAAGAAGAAGAAGAATAACAAAAAGAAGAAGAGAAAGAAGAAAAGGAAGAAGAAGAAGAAGAAGAAGAAGAGGAATATAAATAAGAAGAAGATAAACAAGAAGAAGAAGAAGAAGAAGATGAAGAAGAGGAAGACGTGGAAGAAGAAGTAGATGAAGAAAAAGAAGAAGAAGAAAATGAAGAAGAAGAAGAAGAAGAAGAAAAAGAAGGAGAAGAAGAAGAAGAAGAAGAACAAGGAATAGAAGAAGAAGAAGAAGAAAAAAAGTTGAAGAAAAAGAAGAGGAAGAAGAATAAGAAGAAGAAAAAAAGGAAGTAAAAGAAGTAGAAGATAAAGAAAAAGAAGAAGAAGAAAAACTGGAAGTAAAAGAAGCAGAAGAAGAAGAAGACGAAGAAGAAGAAAAGGAAGAAGAAGGAGAGGAAGAAAATGAAGAAGAGGAAGGAGAAGAAGAAAAAGAGGAAGAGGAAGTAGAAGAAGAAGAAGAAGATGTAGAAGGAGAAGAAAAAGAAGAAGATGAACAAGAAGAAGAGGAAGAAAAAGAATAAGAAGAAGAAGTTGAAGAAGAAGAAGAGGAAGAAGAGGAGGAAGAAGAAGAAGAAGAAGATGAAGAAGAAGGTGAAGAAGAAAAATAATAAGAGGAAGAAGCAGATGAAGAAGTGGAAAAAGAAGAAGAAAAGGAAGAAGAAGATAAAGAGGAAGATGAAGAAGAAGAATAAATGGTGGAAGAAGAAGAACAAGAAGAAGAAGATGACGAAAAAGTTCAAACGGAAGAGGAGGAAGAAGAAGAAGAAGAAGAAGAAGAAGTAGAAGAAGTTAAGAAAAAAAAAGAAGAAAAGGAAGAAGAAGAAGTAGTGTAAGAAAAAGAAGAAGTAGTAGAATTAGAAGAAGAGGAAGAAGTTATAAAAAATAGAAGAAGAAGAGGGAGATGAAGAAGAAGAAGAAGAAGAAGAAGAAGAAGAAGAAGAAGGAGAAGAAGAAGAAGAAGAAGAAGAAGAATAAGAAGAAGAAGAGGAAGAAGAAGAAGAAGTTGAAGAAGTAGAAGAAGACGAAGAAGAAGAAGAAGTGGTTGAAGAAGACGAAGAAGAAGAAGAAGAAGAAGAAGTTCAAGAAGATGAAGAAGAAGAAGAACATGAACAAGAAGAACGAGAAGAAGAAGAATAAGAAGAGGAAGATGAAAAGGAAGAAAAGACGAAGGAGATGAGCAACAAGAAGATGGCAAAGAAGAAGACAAAGACGAAGAAGAAGAAGAAGAAGAAGAAGATGATGATGATGAATTAGAAGAAGAAATAGAAGAAGAATAAGAAAAAGAAGAAGAAGAACTTGAAGAAGAAGAAAAAGAAGAAGAAGTTGAATAAGAAGAAGAAGATGATGAATATGATGTTGACAATGAAGAAGAAGAGAAAGAGGAGGAAGAAGAAGAAAAAAATAAGAGGAAGAAGATGTAGAACAAGTAATAGAAGAAGTTGAAGAGGAAAAATTAGTAGAAGAAGAACAGGTAGTAGTAGTAGTGGAAGAAGAAGAATAATAAGAGGAAGAAGAAGAAGAAGAAGAAGAAGGTGAAGAAGATGATGATGAAGAAGAGGAAGAAGTGGTCGAAGAAGAACATGATGGAGTAGAAGGAGAAGTTGATGATGATGAAGAAGAAGCAGAAGGGGCAGAAGAAGAAGAGGAGGAGGAAGAAGAAGAAGAAAAAGAAGAAGTAGAAGAAGAAGAAAAAGAAGAAAATGATGATAATGATGAAGAAGAAGAAGTTGAAGTAAAAAAAGGGATAAGAAGAAAAAGAAGAAAAATAGTAGGCAAAGGATGAAGTAAAAGAAGAATAAGAATAAGAAAGAAGAAGAAGAAGAAGAGGAAGAAGAAGAAGAATGAAAAGGAAGAAGAACAACAAGAAGAAGAAGACGATGAAAAAGAAGAAGAAGAACATAGAAAAAGAAGAAAAAGAAGAAGAACAACAAAAAGATGAAGAAGAAGAAGAAGAACAAGATGATGATGAAGACGAGGAGAAGAAGAATAAGTTGAAGATGAAGGCGATGATGAGGAGGAGAAAGAAGAAGAAGATGTAGAAGAAAAGGAAGAAGAGGAAGAAGAGGAAGAAGGAGAAGAAGAAGAAGAAGAAGATGATGATGAAGAGGCAGAGGAAGAATTAAAAGAAGAAGAAAATGAAGAAGAAGAATAAGAAGAAAATGAAGAAGTAGAAGAAGATGAAGAAGAAAAAGATGATGATGAAGAAGAAGAAGAACATGATGATGCTGAAGAAGAAGGAGAGGAAGAATAAGTTGAAGATGAAGGCGATGAAGAGGAGGAAAAGAAGAAGATGTAGAAGAAAAGGAAGAAGAGGAAGAAGGGGAAGAAAAAGAAGAACAAGAAGAAGAAGAAGAAGAAGCAGAGGAAGAATAAAAAGTAGAAGAAGAAGAAGAAGAAGAAGAAGAATAAGAGGAAGAAGAAGAAGAGTAGGAAGAAAAATAAGAGCAAGAAAAAGAAGAAGAAGAAAAGGAGGAGAAAGAAGAAGAAGACGAAGAAAAAGAAGAAGAAGAAGAAGATGAAGGAGAAGATGATGATGATGATGAGGAAGAAGAGGCAGAAGAAGAAGAAGTTGAAACAGAAGAATAAGAAGAGGAAGAAGAAGAAAACTTACTAGAGGAGAATTAGAAGTAGAAGATGAAAATGAAGAAGAAGAAGAAGAAGATGATGATGATGAAGAAGAAGAAGAAAAAGGAGAAGAAGGAGAAGAAGTAGAAGGAGAAAGAGATGAAGAAGAAGTAAAAGATGAAGAAGAAGAACAAGAAGAATAAGAAGTAGAAGAAGACGAAGAAGAAGAAGAAGTTGAAGAAGTAGAAGAAGATGAAGAAGAAGAAGAAGTTGAAGAAGAAGAAGTTCAAGAAGAAGAAGAAGACAAAGAACAAGAAGAAGAAGAAGAAGAAGAAGAAGAAATAAGAAGAGAAAGATGAAAAGGAAGAAAAAGAGGAAGGAGATGAGTAAGAAGAAGATGGCAAAGAAGAAGACGAAGAAGAAGAAGGAAGAGAAGAAGAAGAAGAAGAAGAAGAAGAAGAAGATGAAGTAGAAGAAGAAGAAGAATAATAATAAGAAGAAGAAGAAGAGGAAGAGGAAGAAGAAGAAGAAGAAGAAGAGCTAGATGAAGAAGAAAAAGAGGAAGAATTTGAATAAGAAGAAGAAGATGATGAATATGATGTTTACAATGAAGAAGAGGAAGAGGAGGAAGAAGAATAAAAAAGAAGAGGAAGAAGATGTAGAAGAAGTAGTAGAAGAAGATGAAGAGGAAAAACAAGTAGAAGAAGAACTGGTAGTACTAGTAGTAGTAGAAGAAGAAGAAGGAGAATAAGAGGAAGAAGAAGAAGAAGGTTTAGAAGATGATGATGAAGAAGAGGAAGAAGAAGATGATGAAGTAGAAGAAGAAGTTGATAATGATGAAGAAGAAGCAGGAGGAGGAGAAGAAGAAGAGGAAGAAGAAGAAGAAGTAGAAGAAGAAGAAAAGAAGAAGAAAAAAAGAAAATGACGACGTTGATGAAGAAGAAGAAGTTGAAGTAAAAAAAGGATAAGAAGAAGAAGAAGAAAAATAATAGGCAAAAGATGAAGAAAAAGTAGAATAAGAAGAAGAAGAAGAAGAAGAAGAGGAAGAAAAAGAAGAAGAAAAAGGAAGAAGAAGAAGAAGATGATGAAGAAGAAGAAGAAAATAGAAAAAGAAGAAAAAAGAAAAAGAATAAAATGAAGGAGTGGAAGAAAAAGAAGAAGGAGAAAGAAGAAAGTGAAGAAAATGGAGAAGTAGATGAAGATGAGGAAGAAGAAAAGAAAGAAGAGAAGAAGAAGAAGAAGAAGAAGAAAAAGAAGTACTAGAAGAAGAAGAAGAAGAAGATGAGGAAGTGGAAGAAGAAGAAGAAGAAGAAGAAGATGAAGAAGTAGAAGAGGAAGAAGAAGAGGAAGTGAAAGAAGAAGAAGAAGATGAAGAGGAGAAGAAGAAGATGAAGAAGATGAAGAAGAAGAAAAAGAACAAAAAGATGACGAAGAAGAAGAAGAACATGATGATGATGAAGACGAAGGAGAAGAAGAATAAGTTGAAGATGAAGGCAATGAAGATGAGGAAGAAGAAGAAGAAGATGTAGAAGAAAATGAAGAAGAGGTAGAAGAGGAAGAAGAAGAAGAAGAACAAGAAGCAGAGGAAGAATTAAAAGAAGAAGAAGATGATGAAGAAGAAGAAGAAGAATAAGAATAAGAAAAAGAAGAAGTAGAAAAAGAAGAAGAATTAATGGAAGAGGAAGAGTAGGAAGAAAAAGAAGAGCCAGAAAGAGAAGAAGAAGAAGAAGAAGACGAAGAAGAAGAGTAGGAGAAAGAAGAAGAAGAGGAAGAAGAAGAAGAAGAAGATGAAGGAGAAGATGATGATGATGATGAGGAAGAAGAAGTAGAAGAAGAAGAAGTTGAAAAAGAAGAAGAAAAAGAGGAGGAAGAAGAAAACATAGTAAAGGAAGAAGACGAGATACAAGAAGAGGATTTAGAAGAAGAAGATGATGAAGAAGAAGAAGAAGATGATGAAGAAAAAGAAGAAGATGAAGAAGATGATGATGAAGAAGATCAAGAAGTGGAAGAGGAGGAGGAAGAAGAAGAATAAGAAGAAGAAGAGCACGAAGAATAACAACAAGAAGAATAGGAGGAAGGACAAGGAGAAGGAAGAGAAGAATAAGAAGAAGAAGAAGATATAGAAGAAGAAGTAGAAGAAGAGGAAGAAGAAGAAGAAGAAGTAGAAGAAGTAGAAGAAGAAGAACATGAAGAAAATGAAGTAGGAGAAGATGAAGAAAAAGATGATAAAGAAGAAGAAGAATATGATGATGATGAAGAAGAAGATGAGGAAGAATAAGTTGAAGATGAAGGCAATGAAGAGGAGGAAGAAGAAGTAGATGTAGAAGAAAAGGAAAGAAGAGGAAGAAGCGAAAAAAGAAGAAGAAGAAGAAGAAGAAGAAGCAGAGAAAGAATTAAAAGAAGAAGAAGAAGAAGAAGAAGAAGAAGAAGAAGGGGAAGAAGAAGAGTAGGAAGAAAAATAAGATCAAGAAAAAGAAGAAGAAGAAGAGGAGGAAAAAGAAGAAGAGGAAGAAAAAGAAGAAGAAGAACAAGATGAAGGAGAAGATGATGATGATGATGAGGAAGAAGAAGTAGAAGAAGAAGAAGAAGAAGATGTTGAAAAAGAAGAAGAAAAGGAAGAAGAAGAAAACTTAATAGAGGAAGAGGAGATACAAGAAGAGGAATTAGAAGAAGAAGATGATGAAGAAGATGATGAAGAAGAAGAAGAAGAAAAAGGAGAAGATAGAGAAGTAGAAGAATAAGAAGGAAGAAGAGTAGAAGAATAAGAAGAAGGAGAAAGAGATGAAGAAGGAGAAGTAAAAGAAGAAGAAGACGAGGAGAAGAAGAAGAAGTAGAAGAAGAAGAAGAAGAAGAAGAAGAAGAAGAGAAGAAGAAGAAAAAGAGAAGAAGAAGATGGTGAAGAAGAAGAAGAATAAGAAGAAGATAAAGAAGAAGAAGAAGTGGAAGAAGAAGAAGAAGAATAAGTAGAAGAAGAAGAAAATGATGAAGAAGAAGCAGAAGATGATGATGAAGATGAAGAAGAAGAAGAAGAGAAAGAAGAATAGGAAGATGAAGAAGAAGAAGAAGATGAAGATGAAGAACAACAAGAAGATGAAAAAGAGGAAAGATAAGAAGAAGAGGAAGAAGAGGTAGAAGATGAAGAATAAGAAGAGGAGGAAGAGGAAGAAGAAGAAGAAGAAGAAGAAGAAGAAGTTGATGAAGAAGTAGTAGAAGAAGGAGGAGGAGGAGGAGGAAGAGGACAAGAAGAAGAAGAAGAAGAAGAAGACAAAGTAGAAGAAGAAGAAGAAGAAAAAGAAGATGAGGAAGAAGTGGAAGGAGAGAAAGAAAGGGAAGAAAAAGACGAAGAACAAGGAGATGTAGAAGAAGATCAAGATGAAGTTGTTGAAGAAGAAGAAGATGAAGAAGCGGATGAAGAAGATAAGGAGGAAGACGAAGAAGAAGAAGAAGAAAGAGGAAAGGAAGAGGAGGAGGAAGAGGAATGAGAAGAAGAAGATGAAATAGAAGAAGAAGAAGAAGAAGAAGAAGATCGAGAATAAAAAGAATAGAAAGAAGAAGAAGAAGAAGGAGAAGAAGAAGAAGATGACGAAAAAGATGACGAAGAAGAAGAAGAAGAAGAAGCAAAAGAAGAAGAAGAAAAAGAGGAAGAAGACAAAGAAGAAGAATAAGAGGAAGAAGAAGAAGAAGATGACGATGATGATGATGATGAAGAAGTTTAAGTAGAAGAAGAAGGACAAGTAGATGATGATGAAGAACAAGAAGAAGAAAATCAAGAAGAAGTAAAAGAAAGAGGAGAAGAGGAGGAGGAAGATGAATAAGAAGAAGAAGATGAAGTAGAAGAAGAACAAATAAAAGGGAGAAGATGCTGAAGAATAA
>JAIUJO010001116.1:107500-110000 GCA_023846275.1 Vanilla planifolia | reverse complement strand
GAAGAAAAAGAAGAAGAAGAAGAAGAACTATCAGAGGAAGAGGAAAAGGAGGAGGAGGAAGAAGAAGAGGAAGATGAAGATGAAGATGGGGAGAAGAAAGGACAAGAAGAAGTGGAAGAAGAAGAAGAAGTAATAGAAGAGAGTAAGAAAAAAAAGATGAAGAAGAACTATCAGAGGTAGAGGAAAAGGAGGAGGAAGAAGAAGAGGAAGATGAAGATGAAGAAGGGGAGAAGAAAAGACAAGAAGAAGTGGAAGAAGAAGAAGTAATAGAAGAAGAAGATGAAAAAGTAGAAGAAAAAGATGTAGAAGAAGAAGAAGAAGAAGAAGATGAAGAAAAGAAAGAAGAAAAAAAAAGAAGATGATGATGAAAAGGAAGAAGAAGAAGAAGAAGATCAAGAACAAGTAGTAGAAGAAGAGGAAGAAGAAGAAGAAGAAGAAGAAGAAGAAGAAGAATTAAAGAAGAAGAAGAACAAGTGGAAGAAGAAGAAGGAGGAGAAGAAGAAGAGAAAGAAGAAGAGGAGGAGGAAGAAGAAGAAGAGAAAGAAGAAGAGGAGGAGGAAGAAGAAGAAGATGAAGATGAGAGAGAAGAGGAGGAAGAAGAAAAAGTAGAAGAAGAAGAAGAAAAAGATGATGATGACGAACAAGAAGATGAAGATCATAAAGGGAAAGAAGAAGTAGAAGAGGAGGAAAAAGAGGAAGATGATGAAGAAGAAAATGAAGAAGAGATCGTGGAAGGAGAAAAAGAAGAAGAAGAAGAAGAAAAGCAAAAAAAAGAAGAAGAAGAAGAAGAAGAAGAAGTAAAAGAAGTATTTGTAGAAGAAGCAGAAGAAGAGGAGGAGGAGGAAGATGAAGAAGAAGTGGAAGAAGAAGAAGAAGAACAACAAGAAGAAGTAGTTGCAGAAGAAGAAGAAGAAGAAGAAGAAGAAGTTAAAGTAGTTGTGGTAATAGTAGTAAATGTAGAAGAAGAAGAAGAAGAAGCAGAAGACGAACAAGAAGAAGAAGAAGAAGAAGAAGAAGATGAAGAAGAAGAATAAGAAGAAAAACAAGAAAAAGAAGAAAAAGAAGTTGTAGAAGTTGATGAAGGAGAAGAAGAAGAAGAAGAAGAATTAGAAGCAGAAGAAATGGATGTAGAGGAAGAAGTGTAAGAGGAAGAAGAAGAGGAACAAGAAGAAGAAGAAGAAGGAGATGAAGATGAAGAAAAAGAAGTAGTAGTAGCAGAAAAAGAAGAAGAAGAAGAAGAAGAAGAATAAGTAGAACACGAAGAAGAAGAAGAAGAAGAAGAAGAAGAAGAAGAAGACAATGAAGAAGAAGTGGAAGAAGAAGAAGAAGAAGAAGCAGGAGATGACAAAAATGATGATGAAGAAGAAGATTAAGAAGAAGAAAGAGAAGAAGAAGAAGAAAAAGAAGAAGACGAAGAAGAAGAAGAAGAAATAAGCATATTTAGAAGAAGAAGAAGATTTTGAAGAAGAAGAAGAAGAAAAGAAGAAGAAGAAGAAAAGAAGGAGAAGAAGAAAATCCTGAAGAACAAGAAGATGATGATGATGAAGAAGAAGAAGAAGGGGAAGAAGTAGAAGAAGAAAATGATGATGATGATGAAGAAAAAGAAGAAAAAAAAGAAGAAGAAAAATAAGAACTAGAAGAAGAAGAAGGAGAAGATGAACTTGAAGAAGAAAAAGAAGATAATGATGATGAAGAAGAAGAAGAATTAATAGGAGAAGAGGAAGAAGAAAAAGTAGAAGGGGAAGAAGAACAAGTGGAAGAAGAAGAAGAAGAAGATAAACAAGAAGTAGAAGAGGAAGATGACAAGGAAGAAAAAGAAAAAGAAGAAGAAGAAGACATAGAAGAAAACGAAGAAGAAGAAGAAAAAGGGGAAGAAGGAGACAAAGAGGAGGTAGAAGAAGAAGAAAAGGAGGAAGAAGAGGAAGAAGAAAAAGTAAAAGATTAAGGAGGAGAGGAAGAAGAAGAAGAAGAAGTAAAAGAATGAGACGAAGTAGAAGAAGAAGAAGAAGAAGGAAAAGAAGTTGGAGAAGAAGAAGAAGAAGAAGAGAAAGAGAAAGAGGAAGAAGAAGAGGGAGAAGAAGAAGAGGAAGAAGAAGAAGAGGAACAAGAAGAAGGGGAAGAAGAAGAAGAAGAAGAAGAAGAAGAAGATGAAGATGGTGAAGAAGAAGAAGGGGAAGAAGAAGAAGAAAAAAAAGGAAGAAGTAGAAGAAGAAGAAGAAGAAGAATAAGAGAAAGTAGATAAAGAAGAAGAAAAAGAAGAAGAAGAAGGGAAAGAAGGAGAAGAAGAAGAAGAAGATGAAAAAGAAGAAGAGGAAGTAGCAAAAGAAGAGGAAGATGTGGACAAAGAGGAGGAAGAAGAAGAAGAAGAAGAAGAAGAAGAAGAAGAAGAAAGAGACGAAGAAGAAGAAGATGATGATGAAGAAGAAGAAGATGAAAAAGAGGATAAGGAAGAAGAAAAAGAAGATTGGTTGAAAGAGGCAAATGAAGAAGAATAAGAAGA
>JAIUJO010001116.1:100000-102500 GCA_023846275.1 Vanilla planifolia | reverse complement strand
AAGAAGAAGAAGAAGAAGAAGTAGTAGAAGAAGTGGAAGAAAAGGAAGAAGAAGAAGGAAAAGAAGAAGAAGAAGTAGTAGAAGAAGAAGTAAAAGAGGTGGTGGGAGAAGAACATGACGAAGTAGAAGTAGAGGAAGAAGAAGAATAAGAAAAATTAGAGAAAGAAGAAGGAAGAAGTTGAAGAAGAAGAAGAATATACGAAAAAAAAAGAAGAGGAGGGGGAAGAAGAAGATGAAGATGAAGATGAAGAAGAAGTAGATGTAGAAGAAGAAGAAGAAGAAGAAGAAGAAGAAAAAGAAGGAAAAGAAGAAGAAGAAGCAGAAGGAGAAGATGAAGGAGAAGAAAAAGAAAAAGATGATGAAGAAGAAAAAAAGAGGAGGGGAAGGAGGAAATAGTAGAAGGAGAAGAAGAAGAAGAAGAAGAAGAAGAAGAAGAAGAAGAAGAAGAAGAAGAAGAAGAAGAAAAGGAAGAAGAAGAAGAAGAGAAAGTAGAAGAAGAAGAAGATGAAGAAGAAGAAGGAAAAGAAGAAGAAGAAGAAGAAGAAGAAGGAGAAAAAAGAGAAGAAGAAGAAGAAGAATTAGTAGAAGAAGAAGAAGTGGAAGAAGCAGATGATGATGAAGAAGAAGAAGAAGAAGAAGAGGAAGAAGAAGAAGAAGAGGAAGAAGAAGAAAAAGGAGAAAATGTTGAAGATGAAGAGGTGGAAGTGGAGCAAGAAGATGAAGTGGAAGAACTAGAAGATGAAGAAGAGGAGGAAGAGAAGAAGAAGAAAATGATGAAGAAAAAGAACGAGAAGAGGAAGCAGAAGAAGAAGAAGAAGAAGAAGAAGAAAAAAAGAAGTGGAAGAAGATGATGAAGAAGCAGAAGAAGAAAAACAAGAAGAAGAAGAGGAATAACAAGAAGAAGTAAAAGATGAAAAAGTTAAAGAAGAAGAAGAAGAGGAAGCAGAAGAAGAATAGGAAGAAGAAGAAGTAGAGAAAGTAGGAGAAGAGGAAGAAAAGGACGAAAAGAAGAAGAAGAAGAAGAAGAAGAAGGAAAAGAATATGAACAATAATAATAATAACAATAATAATATGAAAAGGAGAATAACAAGAATAATAATAATAATAATAATAATAATGATAAGAAATGGAGAAGAAGATGAATAAGAAGTAGAATAGGAAGAAGAAGAAGAAGAAGAAAAGGAAGTAGAAGAGGAAGAGGAAGAGGAAGAGGAAGAAGAAGAGGAAGATGAGGAAGGAGAAGGAGAAGAATAAGAAAAAAAAAGAAAAAGAAGAAGAAAAGAAGAAGAAGAAGTCGAAGAAGATGAAGAAGAAGAGAATGAAGAAGAAGAAGAAGAAAAAAAAATTGTGGAAGAAGAAAAAGTAGTAGTAGTAGTAGTAGAAGAAGAAGAAGAAGAAGAAGAAGAAGTAGAAGACGAATAGGAAGAAGAAGAAGAAGAAGACAAAGAAGAAGAAGAAGAAGAAGAAGAGGAAGAAAAAGAAGAAGGAGAAGAAGAAGAACAAAAAGAAGAAAGGAAGAAGAGGAAGAAGAAGAAGAAGGGGAAGAAGAAGAAGAAAATGAAGAAGAAGAATAATAAGATGAAGAAGAAGAAGAGGAAGAAGAGGATGAAAAAGATCAAGATGATGATGAACAAAGAGAAGATGCAGAGAAAGAAGAAGGGGTAGAAGATAAAGAAGATGAAGTAGAAGAAGAAGAAGAAAATGATGATGAAGTAGAGGTTGAAGTGGAAGAAGAAGTGGTATAAGAAGAAGAAAAAGAAGAAACATTAAGAAGAAGAACACGAAGAAGAAGAAAAATAAGTCGAAGACAAAGAAGAAGAAGAAGAAGAAATACAAGAAGATGAAGATTAAGAAGAAGAAGAAGGAGAAGAAGGAGTAGAAGAAGAAGAAGAAGAAAAAGAAGAAGAAAGCAAAAGAAGGAGAGGAAGAAGAGGAAGAAGTAGAAGAAGAATAAGAAGACAAAGAGGAGGAAGAAGAGGATGATGATGATGAAAAAGAAGATGAAGAAGAAGATGAAGAAGAAGAAGGGGGAATAGGATAAGAAGAGGAGGAAGATGAAGAAGAAGAAGAAGATGATTAAGAAGAAGAAGAAGAGGAAGAAAAAGAAGTGGAAGAAAAAAAAGTGGAAGAAGAAGAAGATAAAGAAGAAGAGGAGGAAGTAGAAGAAGTAGAAGAAGCAGAAGACGAAAAAGAAGAAGAAGAAGATAAAGAAGAAGTAGCAGTAGAAAAGAACAAGAAAAAGAAGAAAGGAAGAAGCAGCAAAAGAAGAAGAAAAAGAAGAAGAAGAAGAAGAAGAGGAAGAGGAAGATGTTAAAGAAGATGAATTAGAAGAAGAAGAAAAAGAAGAAGAAGAAGAGGAAGAAGAAGAAAAAGATGAAAAAGAAGGAGAAGAAGAAGGAGAAGAAGAAGAAGAAAAAGAATAAGATTTTGATGATGAAGAAGAAGAATAAGATGAGGAAGAAGAAGAATTGAAAGAAGAGGATAAAAAAGAAGAAGATGT
>JAIUJO010001116.1:80000-82500 GCA_023846275.1 Vanilla planifolia | reverse complement strand
GGTGTTGATGATGGTGATGTTGATGAAGAAGAAGAAGAAAAAGAAGAAGAAGTACAAGAAGATGAAAGAAGAAGAAGAAGAAGAAGAAGAAAAGAAAGAAGAAGTATTAGACAAAGAAGATAAAGAGGAAGAAGAAGAAGAGGAGGAAGAAGAAAAGGAAGAGAAAGAAGAAGAGGAAGAAGAAGAAGAAGAAGAAGGGGAATAAGAAGAAGAAGAAGAAGATGAAGAAGAAGAAAAAGAAGAAGAAGAACAAGAAGAAGGGGAAAAGATGATGATGAAGAAGATGAAGAAGAAGAAGAAGAAAAAGAGGTAGAAATAGATGATGAAGAAGAAAAGAAGAAGAAAGACAAGAAGAAGAAATAGTAGAAGAAGAAGAAGAAGAAGAAGAAGAACAAGTAGAAGAATAAGAAGAGGAAGAAGAAGAAGAAGAAAAAGAATAAGTAGATGTAGAAGAAGAAGATGATGTTGAAGAAGAAGAATAGGAACTACAACAAGATGGTGAAGAAAAAGAAGAAGAGGTAGAAAAAGAAGAGGAAGAGGAAGTGGAAGAGGAAGAAGTAGAAAAAGAAGAAGAGGAAAACAAAAAAGAAGAGGAAGAAGAAGATGAACAAAGAAGAAGAAGAAGAAGAAGAAGAAGAAGAAGAAGATGAAGAAGAAGTAGTAGAAGAAGAAGAGGAGGAGGAAAAAGAAGATGAAGAAGTAGAGGTCAAGGAGGAAGAAGAAGATGAGAAAGAAAAAGAAGATGATGAAGAAGAAGATGATGATGATGAAGAACAAGAAGAAGAAGATGATGATGAAGAAGAAGAAAAAAAAGAGCTAAAATAAGATGTAGAAGAAAAAGAAGATAAGAAGAAGAAGAAGATGAAGAAGAAAAAGAAGAAGAATAAGTAGAAAAAGAACAAGAGGAAGAAGAAGAAGAAGAAGAAGAATAACAATAAGAATAAGAATAAGTAGAAGAAGAAGAAGACAAAGAGGAAGAACAAGAAGAAGAAGAGGAGGAAGAAGAAGAAGACAAAGAAGAAGAAGAAGAAGAATAAGAAGAAGAAAATGATGATGAAGAAAAAGAAAAAACAAGAAGAAGAAGTAGAAGAAGAAGAAATGAAGATGAAGAAGAAGGAGAAGAAGCAGAAGAAGGTGAAGAAGAAGAAGAAGAAGGAGAATGAGAAGAAGAAGAACAAGAAGAAAAAAGAAGAAGACAAAGAAGAAGGAGAAGAAGAAGTAGAAGAAGACGAAGTAGAAGAAGAAGAAGAGGAGGTGGAGAAGAAAGAAGAAGAAAAGAAGAGGAAGAAGATGAAGAAGAAGAAGAAGATAAAGAACAAGAATAAGAAGAAAAGGATGAAGAAAAAGTAGAAGTAGAAGAAGAAGAAGAAAAAGAAGAAGAAGACGAAGTTGAAGGAGAAGAAGAAGAAGAAGAAGAATAAGACAAAGAAGAAGAAGATGAAGAAGTAATAGAAGAAGGTGAAGAAATTGAAGAGGAAGAAGAAGAAGAAGAAGAGGATGATGAAGAGTAAGGTGATTAAGAAGAATACGAAGACGAAGCAGAAGAAGAAGAAGCAGAAGAAGAAGGGAAGAAGAAGAAGTTGAGAAAGAAGTAGGGAAAGAAGAATAAAAAGAAGTATAGAAAGAAGAAGAAGAAGATGATGATGAATAAGAAGAAGAAGAAGAAGTATAAGAAGCAGAAGAAGAAGAAGAAGAAGAAGAAGAGGAAAAAGAAGAAGATGAAGAAGAAGACGAAGAAGAAGAAGAAGAAGAAGAAGAAAAAGAAGAAAAAGAAGAAGAAGGACAAGAAGAAGAAAAAGTAGAAGAAGAATAAGAAGAAGAAGATGATGAAGAAGAAGAAGCAGAAGAAGTAAAAGAATAAGAGGAAGAAGAAGAAGAAGTATAAGAACAATAACTAGATGACGAAGAAAAGGAAGAAAAAGCAGAAGAAGAAGAAGAAGAAGAAGAAGAAGAAGAACAAGAAGAAGATGACGAAGAAAAAGAAAAGAAGACAATGAAGAAGAAGAAGAAATAATAGAAGAAGAAGAAGAAGAAGAAGAAGAAGAAGAAGAAGAAGAAGAAAAGATGTAGTAATAGGAGAAGAAGAAGAAGAAGAAGAAGAAGATGATGAAGAAGAAGTAGAAAAAGCGAAAGAAGAGGATGAAGAAGAAGAAGAAGTGGAAGAGGAATTACAAGAAGATGAAGAAGAGGAAGAAGAAAAAGAAAAGGAAGAAGAAGAAGAGGTAGAACACGAAGAAGAAGAGGAAGAAAAGGAAGAAGAAAAGAAGAGGAAGAAGAAGAAGAGGATGATGATGATGATGATGATGATGATGAAGATAAAGAAGAAGATGATGAAGATAGAGAAGAACAAGACAAAGAAGTAGAAGGAGTAGAAGTAGAAGAAGAAGAAGGAGAAGAAGAAGTAGTACTTGTAGTAGTAGAAGAAGAAGAAGATGATGATGATGATGATGGTGAAGATGAAGATGAAGAAGAAGAAGAAGACAAAGAAGAAAAATAAAGA
>JAIUJO010001116.1:70000-77500 GCA_023846275.1 Vanilla planifolia | reverse complement strand
AGATGATGAAGAAGAAGAAGAAGAGGAAGAAAAAGAAGAAGTGGAAGAGGAAGTGAAAGAGGAAGAAGTAGAAAAAGAAGAAGAGGAAAAAGAAAAAGATGAGGAAGAAGAAGAAGGACAAGAAGAAGAAGCAGAAGTAGAAGAAGAAGAAGAAGAAGTAGTGGAAGAAAAAGAAGAAGAAGACGAGGTGGAGGAACTAGAGGAATAAGAGGAAGCAAAAGGAGAAGAAAAAGAAGAAGAAGAAGAAGAAGAAGAAGAAGATGATGAAGAAGAAGAAGAAGAAGAAGAAAAAGAAGAAGAAAGTAGAAGAAGACAAAAAAGAAGAAGAAAAGGAAGAAGAAGAAGAAGAAGCAGTAGAAGAAGAAGAGGGAGAAAAAGAAGAAGAAGATAAAGAAGAGGAAGGAGAAGAAGAGGAAGAAGAAGAAGAAGGAGAAGGTGATGATGATGGTGATGTTGATGAAGAAGAAGAAGAAGAAGAAGAAGTGCTAGAACATGAAAGAAAGAAGAAGAAGAAGAAAAAGAAGAAGAAAAATAAGAAAAAGTATTAGATAAAGAAGAAGAAGAGGAGGAAGAAGAAGAGGAAGAGGAAGAAGAAGATGAAGAAGAAGAAGAAGAAGAAGAAGAAGAGGAATAAGAAGAAGAAGAAGAAGAAGATGAAGAAGAAGAAAAATAAGAAGAAGAACAAGAAGAAGGGGAAAAAGATGATGATGATGATGAACAAGAAGAACAACAAGAAGAAGAAAAAGTGTAGAAGTACATGGTGAAGAAGAAAAGAAGAAGAAGGACAAGAAGAAGAAATAGTAGAAAAAGAAGAACAAGAACAACTAGAAGAATAAGAAGAGGAAGAAGAAGAAGAAGAAGAAGAAGAAGAAAAAGAATAAGTAGAAGTAGAAGAAGAAGATGATGTTGAAGAAGAAGAATGAGAACTACAAAAAGATGATGAAGAAGAAGAAGAAGAGGAAGAAAAAGATAAGGAGGAAGAGGAAGTGGAAGAGGAAGAAGTAGAAAAAGAAGAAGTGGAAAAAGAAAATGAAGAGGAAGAAGAAGATGAAGAAGAAGAAGAAGAAGAAGAAGAAGAAGATGAAGAAGAAGTAGTAGTTGAAGAAGAAGAAGAGGAGGAAAAATAAGATGAAGTAGAGGTCGAGGAGGAAGAAGAAGATGAGAAAGAAAAAGAAGATGATGAAGAAGAAGATGAAGAAGAAGAAGAAGAAAAAGGAGAGCTAGAAGAAGAAGTAGAAGAAGAAGCAGATAAGAAGAAGAAGAAGAAGAATAAGAATTATAATATGAATAAGAATAAGTAGAAGAAGAAGAAGATGATGAGGAGGAAGAAGAGGAGGAGGAAGAAGAAGACGAAGAAGAAGAAGAAGAAGAAAAAGAAGAAGAAGAAGAAGAAGAAGAAGAAGAAGGAGAAGGAGAAGGAGAAAAAGAAGAAGGAGAAGGGGAAGGAGAAGAAGAAGAATAAGAAAAAAGAAGAAGACAAAGAAGAAGGAGAAGAAGAAGTAGAAGAAGAAGAAGATAAAGAACAAGAATAAGAAGAAAAAGAAGAATAAGAAGAAAAGGATGAAGAAAAAGAAGAAGTAGAAGAAGAAGAAGAAAAAGAAGAAGAAGAAGTGGAAGGAGAAGAAGAAGAAGAAGAAGAAGAAGAAGAAGAAGAGGAAATGAAGAAGAAGAAGAAGACAAAGAAAAAGTAGTAGAAGAAGATGAAGAAACTGAAGAGGAAGAAGAAGAAGAAGATGAGGGAGAAGAAGAAGAAGAAGAAGAAGAAGAAGAAGAAGAAGAAGAAGAAGATAGTGATGAAGAGTAAGGAGATTAAGAAGAATAGGAAGAAGAAGAAGAAGAAGAAGAAGAAGAAGAAGAAGAAGGGAAGAAGAAGAAGTTGAGGAAGAAGTAGAAAAAGAAGAACAAAAAGAAGTATAGAAAGAAGAAGAAGAACAAGAACAAGAAGAAGAATAAGAAGAAGTAGTATAAGAAGAAGAAGAAGAGGAAAAATAAGTAGTAGTAGAGGAAGAAGAAGAAGATGAAGAAGAAGTCAAAGAAGAAGAAGAAGAAGAAGAAGAAGGACAAGAAGAAGAAAAAGCAGAAGAAGAAGAAGAAGAAGAAGAAGAAGAAGAAGAAGAAGAAGAAGAAGATGACGAAGAAGAAGAAGCAGAAGAAGTAGAAGAATAAGAGGACGAAGAAGAAGAAGAAGAAGAAGAAGAAGAAGAAAAAGAAGTAGAAGTAGAAGAAGTAGAAGAAGATGAAGAAGAAGTATAAGAACAATAACTAGATGATGAAGAAGAAGAAGACTAAGAAGAAGAAGAAGAAAAATAAGAAGAAGAAGAAGAAGATGAAGAAGAATAAGAAGAAAAAGAAGACGACGAAGAAAATGAAGAAGAAGACCATGAAGAAGAAGAAGAAATAGAGAAGAAGAAGAAGAAGAAGAAAAAGTAGTAATAGTAGAAGAAGATGATGAAGAAGAAGAAAAATAAGAAGAAGAAGAAGAAAATGATGATGATGAAGAAGAAGTGAAAGAAGAGGATGAAGAAGAAGAAGAAGAGGAGGAGGAATTAGAAGAAGAAGAAGAGGAAGAAGAAGAAAAAGATAAGGAAGAAGAAGAAGAAGAAGTCGAAGAAGAAGAAGCTAAAAAAGAAGAAGAAGAGGTAGAAGAGGAGGAAGAAGAAGAAGAAAAGAAAGAAGGAAAGAAGAGGAAGAAGAAGGAGATGATGATGATGATGATGATGAAGATAAAGAAGAAGATGACGAAGATGGAGAAGAACAAGACAAAGAAGTAGAAGAAGAAGTAGGAGTAGAAGTAGAAGAAGAAGAAGAAGAAGAAGAAGTAGTTGTAATAGTAGTAGAAGAAGATGATGATGATGATGATGGTGAAGTTAAAGATGAAGAAGAAGAAGAAGAGAAAGAAGAAAAAAGTAGAAGATAAAGAAGACGAGTAAGAATAATAAGAATAACAATAAGAAGAAGAAGAAGAGGAAGAGGAAGAAGAAGATGAAGAAGAGGAGGAGAAGAAAAAGAAGAGGAAGAAGAAGAAGTTGAAGAAGAAGAAGAAGAAGAAGATGAAGAAGAAGATGAAGAGGAAGAAGAAGAAGAAGAGGAATAAGATGAAGAAGAAAAAGAAAAAAAGAAGGGAAGAAAAAGAAGAAGAAGAAGAAGAAGAAGGAGATGATGATGATGATGATGATGATGATGATGATGAAGAGGAAGAAGAAGAAGAAGAAGAAGAAGAAGAAGAAGTAAAAGTAGAAGAAAAAGAAGAAGAATTAGATGTAGAAGAAGAACAAGAAGAAAAAGAATAAGAATAATAATAAGAAGTTCAAGAAGAAAAGGAAGAGGCAGGGGATTAAGAAGAAGAGGAAGAAGAAAAAGAAAATAAAGAAGTAGATGAAGAAGAAGAAAAAGAAGAAGAACAAGAATTAGATGTAGAAGAAGAAGTTAGAGAGGTAGAATAAGAAGAATAAGGAAATAAAGAAGAAGAAGAAGAAGAATGAGAAGAAGAAAAAGAAGAAGAAGAAGAAGAGGAGGAGGAGAAGGAGGAGGAGGAGGAGGAGGAATTATAAGAAGAAGAAAAGGAAGAACAAACGGAAGGGGAAGAAGAAGTAGAAGAAGAAAAAAAACAAGTAGTAGAAGAAGAAGTTGACAAAGAAAAAGAAGAAGAAGAAGAAAAAGAAGAAAATAAAGAAGTAAAGAAGAGGAAGAAGAAGAAGAAGAAAGTGAAGAAGAAAAAGAAGTTGATGATGAAGAAGGCAAAGAAGTAGAGGAAGGCCAAAAAGAAGAAGTATTGGAAGAAGAGGATGATGATGATGAAGTAGTAGTAGTAGTAGTACAAGTAGAAGAAGAAGAAGAAGAAGAAGAAGATGATGATGATGATAAAGAAGAAGTAGAAGACAATAAAGAGGGAGAACAAAAAGAAGAAGATGAAGAGGAAGTAGAAGAAGAAGAAGAGGAAGAAGAAGTGCACGATGATGATGATGAAGAAGAAGAAGAATTGAAAGAAAAAGAAGACGAAGTAGAAGAAGAGGAGGAGGAGGAAGACGAAGAGGAAGAGGAGGAAGAAGAAGAAGAAGACTATAATGAAGAAGAAGAAGAAGAAGAAGAAAAAGAAGAAGAAGTAAAAGAAGAAAAGAAGAAGTAGAAGAAGAAGTAGAACAAAAACAAGAAGAATAAGTTGAATTAATAGTAGATGAAGAAGATGAAGAAGAAGAATAAGAAGAAGAAGGAGATAAAGAAGAAGAAGAAGAAGAGGAAGAGGAAGAGGAATGAGAAGAAGAAGAAGAGGAATAAGAAAAGGATTAAGAAAAGGAGGAGTAAGAAGAAGAGGAAGAAAAGGAAGACGTATAAGAACAAGAAGAAGAAGATGAAGAAAAAGAAGAAGAAGAAGAAAAATATGAAGAAGAGGAATAATAAAAAGAAGAAGAAGAAGGGGAAGAACAAAAAAAGAAAGAAGTAGAAGCAAAAAAAGAACAAGAAGACGATGATGATGAAGATGAAGAAGAAGAAGGAGAAGAAGAAGACTAAGAAGAAGTAGTAGAAGAAGAAGAAGAAAAAGAAGTAGTAGTAGTAATAGAAGAAGAAGAAGAAGAAGAAGAGGATGATGATGATGATGAAGAAGTAGAAGAAAAAGAAGAGGAAGAAGAAGAAGAAGAAGATGGTGAAGAGGAAGAAGAAGAAGAAAAATAAGAAGAAGAAGAAGAAGAAGAGAACAAAGAAAAAAAAATGGAAGAAGAAGAAGAAGGAAAAGATGAAAAAGAAGAAGAAGAAGAAGAAGAAGCAGAAGAAGAAGACGAAGAAGAAGAAGTTGAAGAAGAAAAAGAAGAGGAAGAAGAAGAAGAAGAAAAAGAAGAGGGAGATCTTGATGACGATTAAGTAGAAGAAGAAGTGGAGGAAGAAGAAGATGAAGAAGAAGAAGAGAAGTATTAAGAAGAAGAAGAAAAAGAAGTATAAGAAGAAGAAGATGAAGATGAAGAAGAAAAAGTAATAGAAAAAGATGTTGAAGAACAAGAAGAAGAAGATGAAGAAGAAGAAAAAGAAGAAGAAGAACAAGAAGAAGAACAACAAGAACAAAAACAAGAGAAAGAAGTAGAAGAAAGGGAAGATGTCAAAGAAGAGGAAGACGAAGAAGAAAAAGGAAGAAGAATAAATATATGAAGAAGAAGAAGAAGAAGAAGAAGAATAAGAAGAAGAAGAAGAAGAAGAAGAAGAAGAAGAACAAGAAGATGAAGAAGAAGAAGAAGAAGAAGAAGAAATAGATGAAGTAGAAAGAGAAGAAGAAGAAGAAAAAGAAGAAAAATAAGAAGAAAAAGAAGAAGTAGAAGTAGAAGACAAAGTTTAAGGAGAAGAATAAGAAGAAGAAGAAGAATAAAAAAAGGAAGAATAAGAAGATGAAGAAGAAGTAGAGAAAGAAGAAGTGGAAGAAGAAAAAGAAGAAGAAGAATAATAAGAAGAAGTGGAAGAGGAAGAGGAAGAAGAAGAACAAGAAGAAGGAGAAAAAGAAGAGGAAGAAGAAGAAGATGAAAAAAAAGATGAGGAAGATTAAGAAAAGAAGAAGAAGAAGGAGAAGTAGTGGAAGAAAAAGAAGAAGAAGAAGACGAGGTGGAGGAACTAGAGGAAGAAGAGGAAGCAAAAGGAGAAGAAAAAGAAGAAGAAGAAGATCATGATGATTATGATGATAAATTAGAAGATGTAAAAGAGGAGGAAGAAGAAGAAAAAGTAGAAGAAGAAATAGAAGAAGAAGAAGAAGAAGAAGAAGAAGAAGAAGAAGAAGAAGAAGAAAAAGTTGAAGAAAGTTGAAGAAGACAAAAAAGGAGAAAAGGAAGAAGAAGAAGAAGAGGAAGAAGAAGAAAAAGAGGAAGAAGAAGAAGAAGAAGAAAAGAAGAAGAAGAGGAAGAAGCAGGAGAAAAAGAAGAAGAAGAGGAAGAGGAAGGAGATGAAGAAGAGGAGGAAGAAGAAGAAAAAGAAGAAGAAGAAGGAGAAGGTGATGTTGTTGAAGAAGGAGGAGAAGAAGAAGAAGAATAAGTGGAAGAAGTACTAGAAGAAGAAAGAAGAAGCAGAAGAAGAACAACAAGTAGTAGACAAAGAAGATAAAGAGGAAGAAGAAGAAGAGGAGGAAGAAGAAGAGGAAGGGGAAGAATAAGATGAAGAAGAAGAAGAAGAGGAATAAGAAGAAGAAGAAGAAGAATAAGAAGAACAAGAAGAAGAAGAACAAGAAGAAGAAGAAGGGGAAGAAGATGAAGTCAAGGAAGAAGTAGAGAAAGAAGAACAAAAAGAAGTATAGGAAGAAGAAGAAGAAGAAGAAGCAGAAGATGAAGAAGAAGAAGAATAAGAAGAAGAAGAAGAAGAAGTATAGGAAGAAGAAGAAGAAGAAGAAGAAGAGGAGGAAGAAGATGAAGAAGAAGATTATGATGTAGAAGAAGAAGTAGTAGAAGAAGAAGAAAAAGAGGAAGAAGTAGATGTTGAAGAAGAAAAAGAAGAAGAAGAAGGACAAGAAGAAGAAAAAGTAGAAGAAGAAGAAGAAGAAGAACAAGAACAAGAAGAAGAAGAAGTAGAAGAATAAGAAGAGGAAGAAGAAGAAGAAGAAGAAGAAGAAAAAGAAGAACTAGAAGTAGTAGAAGAAGATGATGTTGAAGAAGAAGAATAAGAACTGCAACAAGATGACAAAGAAGAAAAAGAAGAGGAAGAAAAAGAAGAAGAGGAAGAGGAAGAAGTAGAAACTGAAGAAGGGGAAAAAGAAAAAGAAGAGAAAGAAGAAGCAGAAGAAGAAGAAGAAGAAGAAGAAGATGATGATGATGATGATGAAGAAGAAGAAGTAGTAGAAGAAGAAGAAAAGAAGGAAAAAGACAATGAAAAGTAGATGTCAAGGAGGAAGAAGAAGAAGAGGAAGAAAAAGAAGAAGAAGAAGATGATGATGACGAAGAACAAGAAGAAGAAGTAGAAGAAGAAGATAAGAAGAAGAAGAAGAAGAAAAAGAAGAAGAATAAGTAGAAAAAGAAGAAGACGAAGAAGGAGAAGAAAAAGAAGAATAAGAATAAGAATAAAAATAAGAAGAAGAAGAAGACGAAGAGGAAGAAGAAGAAGAAGAAGAGGTAGAAGAAGAAGTCAAAGAAGAAGAAGAAGAAGAACAAGAAGAAGAAGATGATGATGAAGAAGAAGAAGAAGGAGAAGAAGAAGAAGAAGAAATGAAGATGATGAAGAAGAAGAAGAAGTAGAAGAAGGTGAAGAAGAAGAAGAAGAAGAAGAAGGAGAAGGAGAATAAGAAGAAGAAAAAAGAAGAAGACAAAGAAGAGGGAGAAGAAGAAGAAGCAGAAGAAGAGGAGGAGGAAGAAGAACAAGAAGAGGAGAAAGAAGAAGAAGAAAGGAAGAAGAAGAAGAAGAAGAAAAAGAAGAAGAAGAAAAAGAACAAGAATAAGAAAAATAAGAAGAAAAGGATGAAGAAAAAGTAGAAGTAGAAGAAGAAGAAGAAAAAGAAGAAGAAGAAGAAGTAGTGGAAGGAGACGAAGAAAAAGAAGAAGT
>JAIUJO010001116.1:57500-60000 GCA_023846275.1 Vanilla planifolia | reverse complement strand
GAAGAAGAAGAAGAGGAAGAAGAAGAAGAAGAAGAATAAGAAGAAGAGGAAGAGGAAGAAGAAGAAGAAGAAGATGATAAAGAAGAAGAAGAGGAAGAAGAAGAAGAAGAAGAAGAGGTAGAGGGAGAAGAAGTAAAAGATGAAGGAGAAGAAGAAGAAATACTGGAAGAAGAAGAAGAAGAAGAGTTAGAAGCAGAAGAAGAACAACAAGAAGAGGAATTAGATAAAGAAGAAGATGAAGAAGATGGAGAAGAGGAAGGGGAAGAAGAAGAGGAAAGAGAAAAAGAAGGGGAAGAGGAAGATGAAAAAGTAGAAGTAGAAGATGTTGAAGAAGAAGAAAATCAATAAGAAAAAGAAGAAGAAGAAGAAGAAATAGAACGAGAAGAAGAAGAAGTTGATGATGATGATTAAGAAGAAGAAGAAGATAAAGAAGAAGAAGAAGAAGAAGAATGAGAAGAAGAAGAAGAAGATGGAGAAGATGAAAAAGAAGAAGAACAAGAAGAATAAGAAGAAAAAGAAGAAGCTGAAAAAGAAGAATAAGAAAAAGAAGAAGGGGAAGAAGAAGAAGAAGAACGACAACAACAACAACAAGAGGAAGAAGAAGAAAAAGAAGAAGAAGAAGAAGAAGAAGAAGAAGAAGAAGAAGAAGAAGAAGAGAAAAGAAGAAGAAGAAGAAGAAGAAGAAGAAGAAGAAAAAGAAGAAGATGATGAAGTAGTAGTAGCAGTAGAAGAAGAAGAAGAAGAAAAGGATGAAGAAGAAAACAATGAGGAAGAAGAAGAAGAGGAAGAAGAAAAAACAAAAGAAGAAGAAGAAGAAGGGGAAGAAGAGGAAGAAGAAGAAGAAGAAGAAGAAGTAGAAGAAGAAGGAGGAGAAGAAGATGATGATGAAGAAGAATAAGAAGAAGTAGAACAAGAAGAGGAAGAAGAAGATGATTATGAATAAGAAGAAGAAGAAAGAAGAAGAAGAAGAAGAAGAAGAAGCAGAAGTAGAAGATAAAGATGAAGAAGATGAATAAGAAAAAGAAGCTGAAGAAGAAGAAGAAAAAGAAGCAGAAGAAGAAGATGAAGGAGAAGAAGAAAAAGAAGAAGTAAAACAAGGAAAAAGAGGAAGAAGAAGAAGAAGAAGAAGAAGAGGAAGAAGAAGGAAAAACAAGACGAAGAGGAAAAGAAGAAGAAGAAGAAGAAGAAGAAGAAGAAGAAGAAGAAGAAGAAGAAGAAGAAAAGGCGAACAAGAAGAAGAAGAAGATAAAAAAGGAGAAGATGAATCACAGGAAGAAGAAGAAGAAGGGAAAGAAGAACAAAAAGGAGGAGATGAAGAAAAAAGAGAAGAAGAAGAAGAATAAGAAGTAGAAGAAGAAGAAGAAGAAGAAGAAGAAGAAGAAGGAGAAGAAGTAGAAGGGGAAGAAGACGAAGACGAAGGGCAAGAAGAAGAAGTTGAAGAAGAAGAACAACAAGAAGACAACGAGGAAGAAGAAGGAGAAGAAGAAGAGGAAAGTGATGAAGTAGAAGAAAAAGAAGAAGAAGAAGAAGAAAAAGAAGAAGAAGAGGTAGAAGAAGAAGAAGAAGAAGAGAACAAGAATAAGAAAAACAAGAAGAAGAGGAAGAAAAAAGAGAAGAAAAAGAAGATGAAGAAGAAGAGGAAGAAGAAGATGAAGAAGAAAAAGAAGGAGGAGAGGAAGAAGAATAAGAAGAAGAGGAAGAAGAAGAAGAAGAAAAAGAAGAAGAGGAAGAGGAACAAGAAGAAGAAGAAGAAGAGGAAGATGAAGAAGAACAAAAGAAGAAGAAGAAGAAGTAGAGGAAGACGAAAAAGAAGTAGAACATGAAGGAGATGAAGAAGAAGAAGTATTGGAAGAAGGAGAAGAAGAAGAAGAAGAATTAAAAATAGAGGAAGATGGAGAGGAAGAAAAAGAAGAAGAAGAACAAGAAAGAAGAAGAAGAAGAAAAAGACAAAAGAAAAATAAGAAGAAAAAGAAAAAGAAGAAGGAGAAGAGGCAGAAGTAGAAGAAAAATAAGAAGAGGAAGAAGATGAAGAAAAGAAGAAGAAGAAGAAGATGATGATGATGAAATAGAAGAAGAAGAAGAAGGAGAAGAAGAAGAAGAAGAAGAAGAAGAAGAAGAAAAAGAAGAAGAAAAAGAAGAAGATGATGAAGAAGAAAAAGAAGAAGATGATGAAGTAGTAGTAGTAGAAGAAGAAGGAGGAGGAGGACAAAATGATAAAGAAGAAAACAAAGTGGAAGAAGAAGAAGAGGAAGAAGAAAATGAAGAAGAAGAAGAAGAAGTTGAAGAAGGGGAAGAAGGGGAAGAAGAAGACGACGAAGTAGAAGTAGTACTAGAAGAAGAAGATGATGATGAAGAAGAAAAAGAAGAAGAAGCAAAGGAAAAAAAAGAAGAAGAAGAAGAAGATGATGATGATGATGATGAAAAAGAAGAAGAAGAAAAGGTAGAAGAAGAAGAAAAAGAAGAAGATGTAGAAGATAAAGATGAAGAAGAGGAATAAGAA
>JAIUJO010001116.1:37500-47500 GCA_023846275.1 Vanilla planifolia | reverse complement strand
TAGAAGAAGAAGAAGATGATGATGATGATGAGGATGATCATGATGTGGAAGAAGAAGAAGAAGAAGAAGGAGGAGGAGAAGGAGAAGAAGAAGAAGAAGAAGAAGAAAAAGAAGAAGAAGAAGAAGAAGAAGAAGAAGAAGAGGAAGAAGAAGAAGAAGAAGAAGAAGAAGAAAAAGGAGGTGAAGAAGAAGAAGAAAAAGAAGAAAAAGGAGAAGAAGAAGTTGAAGAGGAAGAAGAAGAAGAAGAAGAAGATGAAGAAGAAGAAGAAGGAGAGGAAGAAGAAGTAAAAGAATAAGATGATGGTTGAGAGGAAGAAGAATAAGAGGAAGAAGAAAATGACAAAGAAGAGGAGGAAGAGCAAGATGTTTAGGAAGAAGAAGAAGAAGAACATGAAGTAGGAGGAGAAGAGAAGAGGAAGAAGAAGAGAAAGAAGAAGAGAAAGAAGGAGAAGAAGGAGAAGGAGAAGGAGAAGAATATGAAGAAGAAGAAGAAGTAGATGAAGAAGAAGTAGAAGAAGAAGAAGAAGATGAGGAAGAAGAAGAACAAGAAGAAGAAGAAGAAGAAAAGAAGGAAGAAGATCATGAAAAAGAAAGAAGAAATAAAGAAGAAGAAGAAGAAGAAGAAGAAGAAGAAGATTAAAAGAAGAAGAAGAAGAAGAAGAAGAAGAAGAAGTGGAGCAAGAAGAAGAGGAGGTAGTAGAATTAGAAGAGGAAGAAGAAGTAGAAGAAGAGGAGGAAGAAGTAGAACAATAGGAAGAAGAAGGAGAGAAAGAAGAAGAAAAAGAAGAAGTAGAAGGAGGTAAAGAAGAAGAAGAACGAGAAGAAGAAGAAGAAGAACGAGAGGAAGAAGAAGAAGAAGAAGAAGAAGAAGAAGAATGAGAGGATGGTTGGGAGGAAGAAGAACAAGAGGAAAAATAAAATGTCAAAGAAGTGGAGGAAGAGGAAGAATTATAGGAAGAAGAAGAAAGATAAGAAGAAGAAAAAAAGAAGAACATGAAGTAGAGGAAGAAGTAGAGAAAGAAAAAAACGAAGAAGGAGTAGAATAAGAAAAAGAAGAAGAAGAAGAAGAAGAAGAACATGAAAAAAATGAAGAAGAAGAAGAAGAGGAAGAAGAAGAGGAAGAAGAAGAAGAAGAGGAGGAAGAAGAAGAAGAGGAAGAAGAAGAAGAAGAAGAAGAAGAAGAAAAAGAAGAAGAGCTAGAAAAACAACAATAAGAAGAAGAAGAGGAAGAAGAAGGAGAAGTAGAAGAAGAAGAAAAAGAAGAAGTGAAACGAGAAGAAGAGGAGGTAGAAGTTGAAGAAGAAGAAGAAGAGCAAGAAGAATTTGAGAAGATGAAGAGGAAGAAGGAGAAGAAGAAGAAGAAGGAGAAGGAGAAGAAGAAGGAGAAGGAGAAGGAGAAGGAGAAGAAGAATAAGAAGAAGAAGAAGATGAAGAAGAAGAAAAAGAAGAAGAAATAGATGTAGAAGAAGAGGAAGAAGTAGAAGAAGAAGAAAAAGATGGAGAAGAAGAAGATGATGATGATGATGATGATGAAGAAGATGAAGAAGAGGATGAAGAAGAAGAAGAAGAAGAAGAAGAAGAAGAAGAAGAAGAAGATGATGATGATGATCAAGATGAAGAAGAAGAAAATCAAGAAGATGAAGAAGGAGAAGAAGAAGATGTAGAAGAAGGAGTGGAAGAGGAGGAAGAAGAATAAGAAGAAAAAGATGAAGAGAAAGAATAACAACAAGAAGGCGAAGAAGAAGAGGAAGAAGACGAGCATGATGAAGAAGAAGAAGAACAAGAAAGGGATGAAGAAGAACAATAAGAAGTGGAAGAAGAAGAAGAAGAAGTAGGAGGGGAAGTAGAAGAAGAAGAAGATGAAAGAGAAGACAATGAAAAAGAATAAGAAGAAGATGAAGAAGAAGAAGACGAAGAGGAAGAAGCAGAAGAAGAAGATGAAGAAGAAGAAAAAGAAGTTGATGATGAAAAAGAAGAAGAAGTAGAAAAACAAGAAAAAGATCAAGAAAAAGTAGAAGAAGAGGAAGAAGAATAAGAATAAGAAGAAGAAGAAGAAGAAGAAGGAAAAGAAGAAGGGGAACAAGAAGAAGGAGAAGAAGAAGAGGAAGAAGAAGAGGAAGAAGAAGAAGAAGAAGAGAAGAAGAGGAGGAAGAAGAAGAACTTGAAGAGGAAGAAGAAAAAGAAAAAAAAAGAGGAGGTAGAAGAAGAAGAAGATGATGAAAAAGAAAAAGAAAAAGAAGAATAAGAAAGGGAGGAACAAGAAGTGGAGGTGGAAGAAGAAGAAGTAATAATAGTAGAAAAAGAAGAAGAAGAGGAGGAGGAAGAGGAGAAGAAGAGGACGGAGAAGAAAAGCAAGAGGAAGAACAAGAAGAAGAAGTAGAAGAAGAAGTAGAAGAAGAAGCAGTAGAAGAAGAAGAAGAAGAAGAAGAAGAGGAAGAAGAAGAAGAAGAAGAAGAAAGAAAAGAAGATGATGAAGAAGAAGAAGATCATGATGATGAAGAAGAAGATGATGATGATGATGAAGAAGAAGATGAAGAAGGAGAAAAAAAGGAGGAAGATATAGTAGTAGTAGTTGAAGATGAAGAAGAAGAAGAAGAAGAAGAGGGGGACAAAGATGAATAAGAAGAAGTAGAAGTAGGAGAAGAAGATGATGATGATGATGATGAAGAAGCAGTAGAAGATGAAAAAAAAGAATAAGAAGAAGAATATGTAAAAAGAAGAAGGAGAAGTAGATGAAGTATTAGAAGAAGAAGAAGAAAAAGAAAAAAAAGAAGAAGAAGAAAATGAAATAAATGAAGAAGAAAAAGAACAACATGAAGAACTAGAAGAAGTCGATGAAGAAGAAGAAGAACAAGAATGAGAAGAAGAAGAAGAAGAGGATGAAGAAGAAGAAGAGGAAGAGGATGAAAAAGAAAAAGAAGAAGAAGAAGATTATAATAATGATGATGATGATGATGATGATGAAGAAAAAGAAGAAGAAGAAGAAGGAGGAGGAGGAGGAGGAGAAGAAGATGGATAAGAAGAAGAAAAAGAAGAAAGCGAAGAAGACGACGAAGAAGAAGAAGAAAAAGAAGAAATAGTAGAAGAAGAAGAAGAAGAAGAAGAAGAAGAAGAGAGAAGAAGAAGATGAGAATAAAGAAAAAGAAGCTGGGGAAGAAGAAGAAGAGGAAGATGATGAAGAAGATGATGGAAAAAAGAAGAATAAAAGGAGTTAAAGGAGAAGAAGATGTAGAAAAAGTGGAAGAAAAAAAAGTAGGAGAAGAAAAAAAAAATGAAGAAAAGAAGAAGAAGAAGCACAAGAAGAAGAAGAAGAAACAAAGGACCAAGAGTAAGAGGAAGAAGAAGAACAAGATAACGAAGAAGTCTTAAAAGAACAAGAAGAATAAGAAGAAGAAGCAGAAGAAGGAGAAGAAGATGATGAAAAGGAAGAAGAAGAATAATAACATGCAGAAGAAAAAGAAGAAGAGGACGAAGAAGCAAAACAAGAAGAAGAAGGTGAAAAGTGGAAGAAGAAGAAATAGACCAAGAAGAAAAAGAGAAGAAGAAGAAGAATAGGATGAAGAAGAAGAAGAAAGAGAAGATGGAGAAGAAGACGAAGAAGAAGAAGAATATTAAGAATTAGAAGAAGAAGAAGAAGAAGAAGAATAAGATGAAGCAGAAGAAGAAGAAGAATATGAAGAAAAATAAAAGAAGTAAAAAAAGAAGATGATGAAGAAGAAGAGAAGAAGAAGAATAAGAAGATAAGGAGGAAGATGAAGAATAAGTGGAAAAAGAGGAAGAAAATGGAGAAGATGAAGAGGTTAAAGAAGAAGAAGAAGATGAAGAAGAAGAAAAAGAAGAACTAGGACAAGAATAAGAAGAAGAAGAAGAAGAAAAAGAAGAAGAGGAAGAAGAAAAAGAAGAGGAAGAAAATGAAAAAAGGAAAAGGAGAAGAAGAAGAAGAAGAAGAAGAAAACGAAGAAGAAAAAGTTGTAGAAGAAGAAGAAAAAGAAGAGAAAGTGGATGTAAAGGTAGACGAAGAAGAAAAAGAAGAAGAAGAGGAAGAAGAAGAAGAAGAACAAGAAGAAGAAGAAGACAAGGAAAGAAGATGAAAGAGGAGAAGAAGAAATAGTAGTAGTAGAAGAAGAAGACAATGAAGAAGAACAAGTTGAAAAGATGAAGAAGTAAAAGAAGAAGAAGAAGAAGAAGACGAAAAAGAAGAAAAAGAATAAGTAGAAGTAAAAGAAGAAGGAGAAGAAGAAATAGAAGAAGAAGAAGAACAAGAAGAAGAAGAAGAAGACAAAGAAGAAGAAAAAGAAGAAGAAGAAGAAGAAGAAGAAAGGTAGAAGTAGAAGGAGAAGAAGAAGAAGAAGATGGAAAAGAAGAAAAAGTAGAAGTAGAAGCAAAAGAGGAAGAAGAAGAAGAAGAAGAACAAGTAGAAGAAGAATAAAAATAAGAAGAAGAAGAATAATAATAATAAAAAGAAGAAGAGGAAGATGAAAAAGAAGAAATTGAAGGAGGAGAACAAGAGGAGGAAGAAGAAGAAGAATAAGAGGAAGAAGAAGAAGAAGAAGAAGTAGAATTAGAAGAAGTAGAAGTTGAAGAAGAAGGAGAAGAAGAATTAGGAGTAGAAGAAGAAGATGAAGAAGAAGAATAAGAAGAAGAAGATAAAGAAGAAGAAGAAGAAGGACAAGAACAAGAAAAAGAAGAAGAAGAAGAAGAAGAAGAAGAAGAGGAAGCGGAAGAGGAATGAGAAGAAGAAGAGAAAGAAGAAAAATAAGAGGAAGAAGAAGAAGAAGTAGAAGAAGAAGAAGAAGAAGTGGAAGAAGAAGAAGAAAAATAAGAAGAAGATTATGATGATTAAAAAAAAGAAGGAGAAGAGGACAAAGAAGAACATGAAGAAGAAGAAGAAGAAGAAGAAGAAGAATATTAAGAAAAAGAAGAAAAAGAAGTAGTAGAAGAAGAAGAAGAAGAAAAAGATGAAGATGAAGAAGAAAAAGAAGAAGAACAAGAGCAAGAACAAGAAAAAGATGAGCAAGAAGAAGAAGAAGTTGTCGTAGTAGGAGAAGACAAAGAGGAAGAAGAAGAAGAATAGGAAGAAGAAGAAGAAGAGGAAGAAGAAGAAGAAGTAATCAAAGAAGAGGAAGATGAAGAAGAAGAAGAAGAAGAAGAAGAAAATGAAGAAGAAGAAGAGGAAGAAGAAGAAGAAGAAGAAGCAAAGGGAGAAGAAGAAGAAGAGGAAGAAGTGGAAGAAGAAGAAGAAGAAGAGGAAGAAGAAGGAGAAGGAGAACAAGAAGAAGATGAAGAAGAGGAGCAAGAAGAAGGAGAAGAAGAAGAAGAAGAAGAAGAAGAAGAGGAAGACGAAGAAGAAGAAGAAGAAATAGATGAAGTAGTAGAAGAAGAAGAAGAAGAAGAAGAAGAAGAGGAAGGACAAAAAGAAGAGGAAGAAGAAGAAGATGGAGAAGATGATGAAGAAGAAGAAGAAAAAGAAGTAGTGGAAGAAAAAGAAGAAGAAGAAGAAGACGAGTCGAAGGAAGTAGAAGAAGAAGAGGAATAAAAAGAACAAAAAAAAGAAGAAGAAGATCTTGATGATTATGATGGTAAAGTGGAACAAAATGGAAATAAGGAAGAAGAAGAAGAAGAAGAAGAAGAAGAAATAGAAGAAGGAGAAGAAGTAGAAGTAGAAGAAGAAGATGATGAAGAAGAACAAGAATAAGAGCAATAATTAGATGACAAAGGAGAAGAAGAAGAAGTGGGAGAAAAAGAAGAAGAGGAAGATGAAGAGGAAGAGGAAGAAGAAGAGGAAGAAGTGGAAAAAGAAAAAGAAGATGATGAAGAAGAAGAAGATGATGATGATGAAGAAGAAGTAGAAGAAGAAGTAGTAGATGAAGAAGAAGAAGAAGAGGAAAAAGAAGAAGAAGAAAAAGAAGAAGAAGAAGAAGAGGTTAAGGAGGAAGAAGAAGAAGAGGAAGAAAAAGAAGTTTAAAAAGCAGATGAAGAAGATGATGAAGAACAAGAAGAAGAAGATGATGAAGAAGAAGAAGAAGAAGAAGAAAAAGAAGAGCTAGAAGAAGAAGAAGAAGATCAGTAGAAGAAGATGAAGAAAAAGAAGAAGAAGAATATGTAGAAAAAGAAGAAGAATAAGTAGAAAAAGAAGAAGAAGCAAAAGAAGAAGAAGAAGAAGAAGAAGAAGAACAAGGAGAAGAATAAGAATAGGAGTAAGAAGAAGAAGAAGAAGAAGAAGAGGGAGAACAAGAAGTAGAAGAGGAAGAAGAAGAAGAAGAAGGAGAAGAATAAGAATAAGAGTAAGAAGAAGAAGAAGAAGAAGAAGAAGAAGAGGGAGAACAAGAAGTAGAAGAGGAAGAAGAAGAAGAAGAAGAAGAAGAAGAAGAAGAATAAGATGAAGAAGATGAAGAAGAAGAAGAAGAAGAAGAAGAAGAAGATGATGAAGAAGAAGAAGAAGCAGAAGAAGGTGAAGAAGAAGAAGAAAAAGAAGAAGAAGAAGAAGGAGAAGAAGGAGGAGAAGAAGAAGAAGAAGAAGAAGAAGAAGAGGAAGAAGAAAAGGAAGAAGAAGCAGATGAAAAAGGATAAGATGAAGAAAAAAGAAGGTGAAGACAAAAAAAAAGAGAAAAAGAAGCAGAAGAAGAAGAACAACAAGAAGATGATGACGATGAACGAGAAGAAGTGGAAGAAGAAGAAGTAGAAAAAAAGGAAGAAGAAGAAGAAGAAGATGATGACAAAGAGGAACAAGAGATAGTTAAAAAGAAAAAGAAGTAAAAGAAGAAGAAGGAGGAGAAGAAAAAGAAGTAGAAGTAGAAGAAAAAGTTGAAGAAGAAGAATTGGAGGAAGAAGAAGAAGAAGAAAGGAAGAAGAAGAAGAAGTTGAAGAAGATGTAGAAGAAGAAGAAGAAGAAGAAGAAGAAGAGGAAGAGGATGTGGAATTATAAGAAGACGAGGAAGAAGAAAAAAAGTGGAGGAAGAAGAAGTGGGAGAAGAAGAAGAAATTTAAGAGAAAGAAGATGAAAAAAAGAAGTGGAAGATGATGAAGAAGATTTAGAAGAAGAAGAAGAAGATGATGATGAAGAATAAGAAGAAGAGGAGGAAGAAGAAGAAGTAAAGAAGAGGAAGAAGAAGAAGAAGAAAAGGAAAAAGAATATGAAGAATAAGAAGAAAAGGATGAAGAAGTAGTAAAAGTAGAAGAAGAAGAAGAAGAAAAATAAGGAGAAGAAGAAGAAGTAGAAGAAGAAGTGGAAGAAGAAGAAGAAGAAGATGGCAAAGAAGAAGAAGAAGAAGAAGAAGTTGATGAAGAAATAGAGGAAGATGAAGAAGAAGAAGTTGAAGAAGAAGAAGTTGAAGAAGAAATAGAGGAAGATGAAGAAGAAGAAGAATAAGAAGAAGAAGAAGAAGAAGAAGAAGAGGATGGGAAAGAACTGGAAAACGTGGGAGAAGTAGAAGAAGAAGAAGAAGAAACTGAAGAGGAAGAAGAGGAAGAGGGAGAAGAAGAAGAAGAAGAAGAATAAGAAGAAGAAGAAGAAGAAAAAGAAATAGAAGGAGGAGAAGGAGAAGGAGAAGAAGAAGAAGAAGAGGAAGAAGGGAAAGAAGAAGAAGAAGAAGAAGTCAAATTGGAAAAAGAAGAAGGAAAAGTAGTAGTAGTAGAAGAAGAAGAAGAAGAAGAAGAAGAGGAAGACAAAGAAGTGGAAGAAAAAGAAGAAGAAGAAGAAGAAAAGGGAGAATAAGTAGAAGAAAAGGAAAAAGCAGTAGAAGAAGATGAAGAAGAAGAAGAAGAACAGAAGAAGAAGAAGAATTAAAAGTAGAAGAAAAAGATGATGAAGATGAATAAGAAGAAGAAGAAGAATAAGTAGTAGAAGAAGAAGAACTACTAGAAGAACAAGAACAAGAACAAGAACAAGAAGAGGAAGAAGAAAAAGAAGAGGAAGAAGAACAAGAAGAAGATGAAAAAGAAGAAGAAAGAAGAAGAAGATGAAGAAGGAGAAGAAGAAGAGGAAGAAGAAGAAGAAGAAGAAAGAGAAGAAGAATAAGAAGAAGAAGAAGTGCAAGAAGAAGAAGAAGAAGAAGTAGAAAAAAAAGTAGAAGAAGAAGAAGAAGTAGAAGGAAATGTAGTAGTAGTAGAAGAAGAAGAAGAAGAAGAAGAAGAAGAAGAGGAAGAAGAAAAGATGTGGTAGAAGAAGGAGGTGAGCAAGAAGATAAAGAATGAGAAGAGGAAAAGAAGAATAAAAAGAAGAAGAAGTAGAGAAGGAGAAAGAAGAAGTGGAGGAAGAAGAAGAAGAAGACAAAGAGGAAGAAGAAAAAGCTAAAGAAGAAGAAGAAGAAGAAGAAGAAGAAGAACGAGGAGGAGGTGGAGAGGAAGACTGGGAAGAAGAAGAAGAAGATGAAGAAGAAGCAAAACAAAAAGAAGAGTAAGAAGAAGAAGAAGATGAAGAAGAAGATGATGATGATGAAGAAGAAGGATAAGAAGAAGAAGATGATGAAGAGAAGAAGAAGAAGAAGAAGAAGAGTGTGAAGAAGAAGAGGAAGACGAAGAAGAAGAAGAAGAAGAAGAGGAAGAAGAAGAAGAAGATGAAGAAGAAGAAGAAATAGTAAAAGAAGAGGAAGAAGAAGAAGAAGAAGAAGAAAAAGAAAAAGAGGAGGAGGAGGAAAAAGGAGAAGAGGAAGAAGAAGAAGAAAAAGAAGAAGAAGAAGAAGAATTAGAAGTAGAAGAAGAAGATGAAGAAGAAGAATAAGAATAAGATGAAGAAGAAGAAGAAGAAGATGACAAAGATGAAGAAGAAGAAGAAGAAGTGAAGGAGGAGGAGGAGGAAGAAAAATCAAAAGTAGAAGAAAGAAAAGTTTATAAAGGAGAAGAAGAAGAAGAAGAAGAAGAAGAAGAAGAAGAAAAAGAAGGAGAAGGAGTAGGAGAAGAAGAAGAAGAAGATGATGATGGTGCAGAAGGACATGAAGAAGTAGAAGTAGTAGAAGAAGAAGTGCGAGAAGAAGAAGAAGAAGAAGAAGAAAAAGAAGAAGAAAAAGAAGAACAGGAAGAACAAGAAGTTGAAGAAGGAGAAGAATAAGAAGTGGAAGAACAAAAAGGGGAAGAAGAAGAAGAAGAAGAAGAGGAAGAAAAGAAGATGGAGAAGAAGAAGAAGAAGATGATGATGATGATAAAGAAAAAGACGAAGAAGTTGGTAAAGAAGATGAAGAGGAAGAAGAAAAAAAGAGGAAGAAGTAGAAGAAGGCGAAGAAGAAGAAGAAGAAGAAGAAGAAGAAGATGGAGGAGGAGAAGAAGAATAAGAATAAGAATAAGAAGAAGTAGAAGGGGAAGAAGAGGAAGAAGAAGTAGAAGAAGAACAAGAAGAAGAAGATAAAGTAGAGGAAGAAGAAGAAGATGATGATGATGATGATGAAGAAGAAGAAGATGAAGAAGACGAAGTTAAAGGGAAAGAACAAAAAGACAAAGAACATGAAGAGGAAGAATAAGAGGAAGAAGGAGCAAAAGAGGAGGAGGATGAAGAAGAAGTAGAAGAGGGAGAAGAAGATGAAGAAGAAGAAGAAGTAAAGGATGATGAAGAAGAAGAAAAGAAGTGGTAGAAGGAGAAGAAGTAGAAGATAGAGAAGAAGGTGAAGAAAATGAAAGAAAAGAAAGTGAAGAAGAAGAAGAGCAAGAATAAGAACAAGCAGAAGAAGAAAAAGAAGAAGAAGAAGAAGAAGAAGAAATAGAAGAAGAAGAAGACAAAGAGGAAGAAGAAGAAGAAGAAGAAGATGAAGAAGAAAAAGAAGAAGAAGAAGCAAAAAAAGAAGAAGAAGAAGAAGGACAGGAAGAAGAAGAAGTTGATGAAGTAGAAGAAGAAGAAAAGGAAGAGGAAGAAAAAGAAGAAGGAGAAGAAAAAGAAGAAGAAGAAGAAGCATAAGAAGTAGAAGTAAAAGCAGAAGAAGAAGACGAAGTAGAAGAATTAGCTGTGGAAGAAGAAGATGAGAAAGAAGAATAAGAAGAAGAGGAGGAAGAAGAAGAAAAAGAAGAGGAGGAG
>JAIUJO010001116.1:22500-25000 GCA_023846275.1 Vanilla planifolia | reverse complement strand
AAGAAGGAGAAGAAGAGGAAGAAAAGGAATAAGAAGAAGAAGAAGAAGAAGAAAAAGAAGACAATGATAATGATGATGAAGAAGAAGAGGAAGAAGAAGAGAAAGTATAAGAGGAAGAAGGAGAAGTAAAAGAAGAAAAACTAGAAGAAGAAGAAGAAGAAAAAGAGGAAGAGTTAGAACTAGAAGAAGAAGATGATGATGAAGAAGAAGAAGAATAACAAGAAGATTGAGATAAAGAAGAAGTAGAAGAAGAAGAAGAAGAAGTGAAAAAGGAAGAGGAATGAGAAAAAGAAGAAGAGGAAGAAGAAAAAGAAGAGTAAGAAGACGAGGAAGAAGAAGTTGAATTATAAGAACATGAAGAAGAAGATGAAGAAGTAGAAGAACAAGGGGAAGAAGAAAAAGAAGATGATGATGAAGAAGAGGAAGATAAAGAAGTAGAAGAAGAAGAAAAAGAAGAAGAAGTCATAGTAGTAGAAGAAGAAGAAGAAGAAGAAGAACAAGAAGATGATGACGATAAAGAAGAAGCAGAACAAAAAGAAGAGGAAGAAGAAGAAGAAGAAGATGATGATGAAAACAAAGAAGTTGAAGTAGAAGAAGAAGAAGATTGAGAAGAAGAAGAAAAAGAAGAAGAAGAGGAGGAGGAGGAAGAAGAAAAAGAAATAGAAGTAGAAGACGATCAAGAAGTAGTAGTAGTAGAAGAAGAATTCGAAGTTGAAGAAGCAAATATAGAAGAAGAAAAAGAAGAAGGAGATAAACAAGAAGAAGGAGAAGAAGAAGAAGAAGAAGAAGAAGAAGATGAAAAAGAAAAAGAAGAAGATGAAGAGGAAGATAAAGAGGAATGAGAAGAAGAAGAAGAAGAAAAACAAGAACAAGAAGTAGAGGAAGAAGAAGATGAAGAAGTAGAAGTAGTAGTAGAAGAAGAATAAGAAAAAGAAGAAGCAGATGAAGAAGAAGAAGAACAAGAAGAAGAAAAAGAAGAAGTTGATGCAGAAGAAGTAGAAGAAGAAGAAGAAGAAGATTAGGAAGAAGAGGAAGAAGAAGACAAAGAAAAGAAGAAGAAGAATAAGGAAAAGAAGAAGAAGAAGAAGAAGAAGAAGATGATGAAGAAGAAGAAGATGTTGATGAAGAAAAAGAAGAAGAAGACCAAGAAGAAGAAGAAGAAGAAGTAGAAGAAGAAGAAGAAGAAGAAGAAGAAGAAAGTAGTAGTAATTGGAGAAAAATCTGAAGAAGAAGAAGAAGAAGAAGATGAAGGTGAAGAAGAAAAAGTAGAAGAAGCAAAAGTAGAGGAAGAAGAAGAAGAAGAATAGGAAGAGGAATTAGAAGAAGAATAAGAGGAAGAATAAAAAGAAAAGGAAGAAGAAGAAGAAGAAGAAAAAGTTGAAGAGGAAGAAACTGAAGAAGAAGGTGAAGATGATGAAGAGGAAGAAGAAAAAGAAGAAGAAGAAGAAGAAAAGGAAGAAGAAAAAGAAGAGGAAGAAGAAGAAGAAGTTTATAATGATGAAAAAGAAGATCGAGAAGAAGAAGAAGAAAATGACGAGGAAAAAGAAGAAGAAGACCAAGAAGTTGAAGAAGAAGAAGAAGTAGTAGTAGTAGTAATAGTAGTAGAAGAAGAAAAAGAAGAAGAAGAAGAAGAAGATGATGAAGATGAAGAATAAGAAGAAGAAGAAGAAGACGAAGAAGAAAAAACAAGAAGATAAAGAAGAAGAAGGGGAAGAACAATAAGAAAAAAAATAAGAAGAAGAAGAAGAGGAAGAGGAAGAAGAATTAGAAGAAGAAGAGGAAGAAAAAGAAGTTGAAGAAGAAGAAGATGAAGATGAAGAAGAAGAGGAAGAAGAAGAAGAAGAGGAATAATTTGAAGAAGAAGAAGACGATGATGATGATGATAATGATGATGAAGAAAAAGAGAGTGAAGAAGAAGAAAAAAGAAGAAAAAGAAGAAGAAGAAGAAAAAGAAGAAGAAGAAGAAGAAGAAGAAGAAAAAGAAGAAGAAGAAGAAGAAGAAGAAGAAAAAGAAGAAGAAGAAGTAGTAGTAGTAGTAGTAGTAGAAGAAGAAGAAGAAAAATAAGATGTAGAGAAAAGGAGGATGAAAATAAGAAGAAGAAGAAGATGAAGAAGAGGAAGAACAAGAAGAAGAACAGGAAGAGGAAGAGGATGGGGATTAAGAAGAAGAGGAAGAAGAACAAGAAAAGGAAGTAGAAGAAGAAGAATTTGATGTAGAAGAAGAAGATGAAGTGACAGAATAAGAAGAAGAAGAAGAAGAAGCAGAAGAAGAAAAAAAAGAATAAGAAGTAGAAGAAGAAGAAGAAGTAGAAGAAGAAGAAGAAGAGGAGGAGGATTTAGAAGAAGAAGAGGAACAAAAAAAGAAGAGGAAGTGGAAGAAGAAGAAAACGAAGAAGAAGAAGAAGAAGAAATTGAAGAAGAAGAAGAAGAAGAAAAAGAAAATGATGAGGAAAAAGAATAAGAAGAAGAAGAAGAAGATGATGATGAAAAAGGCAAAGAA